>CBVK0101412178.1:0-32533 GCA_900067695.1 Picea abies | reverse complement strand
ATCATTTACATCCTTCATAATTTTTATCTTCTTAGGACGACCTTTTGTTCTCTTTCTATCAATCATTGCACAATATTCAACAAATGGAAAAATCGAATGTTCGAAACATGTTAACAATTATCATTAATAAGTAATTTTTTAGTAAAAAGCCAAAGAAAAAAATCATATTCATCAAATTTTTATCCACATAACTCCTCTCTTTGCAACATTTCCATAAAACTTTTATGCCTTTTTCCACTCAAATTATGAACAATCTTTTGGAGTTTCTTCATGTTTTTTCTTTACATGACACACATTATCCAATACACATCATTTAAACCTACAAATAATTCAAATATATTACTTTTATATTAAAATTTAAAAGAACTTGCCATGTTCTCTTCTTGAGATGTGTTTCTCTCGTGCTTGTTGTTATAAGTGTTTTTCCTTAATCTTTTATCAATCATCTTCTATTAATAAAATCCTTGCATAATGAAATACACAAATTATGAATTATGTCTTATAAACTAGGTTAATAATTTCAGGCTAAAATTATTTTCAGGTTAGGCAGTGCGTAGAGTAAAGTAATACACACTAGCATGCTTAATACAAACTAAAGCACTAGTGTGTAGTTATTGCACAGTGCACACTGATTAAATCAACAATGTCTTTAAAAATATTTATATCAGCAAAACAGTGTGCTTAATATAGTATGTCACATTGGTGCATAATGTATATTGCAAACCACTAAAGTTGAAAATATTTTTAAAAGTTGTGCCAAATGGTGCATTGTTTCTATACATTGCGCATCGTAGACTACAAAAGCATTTTTTAAAAAAACTGGTAGTGACAAGGTTTGGGATCCAATGCAATGAGTAGTCCCAATCCAGCAAATACCAAAATCCCCATATACAAGTATACAAAGCCATTACAACATGAGTGGACCTAATGCTTAAGAACATGTGTTTCCTCCTTGCAGGTCACTGGCTCAAATCCAGAGGGGGGTAGGGTATGTATACCTTAGTAGACTTTAGCTATCAAATCGTTGTGCGGAGGGGGTCCTTGTCCCACAAACAAGGGGGTCTCATGCACCAATTTGGTGTCTGGCTTGGTCGTGACCTTAAAAATAGATTATTATTATTATTATTATTATTATTATTGCCTAAAAACAAATCTCATTGTCAAATGATAGAGAAAATAAATTCTCAATGTTATAGTTTGTAGCAACATAAAACAAAGGAGATGCAATAAGAAAAATAAGGTTTGAAACATTGAAGGTAACTCTGAAACCCTTTCATTTTTTTGAAAATTCTTTGTAAATACTAATAGGAATAAGAAAAAAAATTATGGAATTTTTTGAATCAATGACGGTAAATTTCATATGAATAGAATAAAGTTACATACCTTAAATTTCTACTATGCATATTTGTATGTTACCTACGACAATCCATTGCAAATTCAGGTCTTCGGGAAAATTTGTCCACTCCAAAGATTTCCCTGGAAAATCTCTCTTGCAAAAGTCTCCCCTCTAACTTTTGACAAAAGAATGGAATAAGGACTAGGATTTTCTTTTGTAAATTGACTTTTACAAAATGAAATTCCCACTCATTTTTCCGCTTGATATTTTGGCACATTAATGATAAATGCACGTGCTATTTTTTTTTTCAATTTGGCTCACAGTGTGCCTTACATATTTAAGCGCACCGGTGTGGTATCTATACATAAACATGCCAATTAAACAATGTAAAAAGAAAATAGAAGTGTAAACCTCCACGATTAAAAATTTGTGGAGGTTTTCCTTTGTGAAAGTTAGTTGTTGATGCATATCATAATTTTGTGCACCAGTGTGTTTAGAATAATAATATGCACCAATGCGATATAAGTGAATGAGGCACACCGGTTTCTCAAAAAACACCTTCAAAACTCTATTTGAATTTAGAATGTTACATGCTTCCCAAACCTTGTTTTAATAACGTAGACAAGTTTTGATTATGGTTTTGGCTCAAATATAGGTGGAAAAAATGTGATAATATCAACTGGCCAATTCTTCGTATTGCAACCCATTCAATATTGTTCGGAGTTCATCCAGTTCTCCCTTGTTATTTGTAGCAAGTCCATATTTTATTTATATTTTAATTATCTCATTGAATTTATGATGCCTTTGCACATGCATTTGAATAGTTATGTATTGAATTTTGCAGGATCTTGATTCAGGTTCAAGTTTGGATGGGTGAGATATTCCACCAGTCTAAAAACATCACAAGCTCTTATCGGGAGAAAGATACCATAGACTGATGGTAAACACAAATGGAGAGCCACTTTACCCCACTTTTAACATGCCATATTCCAACCACCTTCATGGGCCAATTGTACATCACCATGATCTGGATCCCTTTTATGATACCCTAGTAGTATGTGGTTTTTCAAAATGTAAAGGGTTGAAGGGGAACCCTAGACATGTCACATGCTCCCATTATATTAATGACAAACTATCCAAATTTGATGGTATAATACCTCCCACTATGGTCCAGGATCTAATAGGTGATATAGAAAATACATGTAGGAACACTTCCATATGCTCTTTTTTGAAAAGTTGGAAGACAAATAAACCATGTTTAGTCATAACCTGACCAACCTTGTCTCCTTCAATCGATTCAACCGAGAGTTCTGGTGAGCTAAAGTATGATATTAATTCTACCCAAAACATTTGTACCAAGAGATCAAAAACATTGTATGAGATGAGAGCAAAAATGTCCAAGTACACACCAAGGTCGGTTCAATTGTTGGAGGGTAGAGATTAATTCCCTCTTCATTTCCATAAGTAAATATCAAACTTGTTACAACCGTGTTTTGTATGGTGCTTGGTCGTTTTTATTGCCTATGAATGAAGTTGGAATATAATTCTCCTTTTGTGATAATAATTACATGATTTCCAAGTCTAACATAGATGTTTCAAATCTTAAGTTGTTTATCCTTTCACATGTATTTGTTTCTCCCAAATAGTCAATAGCACGTATGCCATTTTGTGGTCCTCTTTACAATCAATATGATTACTTGAATATTGTTAAATACAAACATAACATTTCCATGCATAGTATGT
This sequence comes from Picea abies, assembly GCA_900067695.1. Taxonomy (NCBI): domain Eukaryota; kingdom Viridiplantae; phylum Streptophyta; class Pinopsida; order Pinales; family Pinaceae; genus Picea; species Picea abies. Next base: position 29,454 of record CBVK0101412178.1, on the reverse strand, counting down.
GCGTAAACAATTATGATTCCATAAAATTTAACATATAGAACATGTTATATATTGATGGTCATCCACGCACTCATAGGAACATTGCAGGGTTCATAAACAGTTGTAGGTGCTCATTGTTCAGTAAAAATTCTTCGTGTGAGGAACACTCCAATGACAAAAGTTCTTTATGAAAAATAAGGTATCCATATTTATTGTTGTGCATGCAATATGTAGTTTGTCTCCTTGTGATGAGTTGTTAATAAACTATAACTTTCAGATACCACCAACCATTTATCAAATGGGGCTTGCATTAGGACTACCTTTAGACATCCATTTGGGACATAAGAAAAATATTGTTGAGTATTTGGAATTTTGTATTTTCAATGGAATTAATGTAAATCTATTCTTAATTCAACAATTATTTTGTAAAGTGGTTGGTTGTATGTGCATTATTAGGAAAAAAAATCCATGCTTCTAATAATTGTTTGGTCTAATGTTTGAGCATGCTAAATGCATTGTGTTTACTAATATCATTGGTTTAATGCTCAATATTTTTGCAATCGGGATTCTGATGACAAGCGACATGTCTAAGATATGTTGTTTCACCCCACTATAATGTCAAATCGAGAGAAGGTTAATAAATGAGCACAACTTGGAGAGAAAGCATAGCAAGCATGGTTGAATCAACCACCATATTAGGGGAATTTTGAGGTCAAAAATGGGCCTCAAAACAAAAAATCTACTATCAAAATCAACTTTAAAAGAACCAATAAGATTCAAGATGATGATGTCAACCATAAGGGTAAATATATTTGGAGGAAAAGGAAGAAAACTATTTTTTTAATCATATTGTCAAATTAAATCCTTATAGGTTTCTCAAATTTCAAGTGTAGGCACTCGTTGGATGCATAACTAAATTGGGCATCTAATGAGTATCCATTCTATGAAAAGAAACATGTTTTTTCATGTATTTCTAGTTTATCTCACTCTGGGTCTATTAAAAGTATGCAAAGTGGGTACTTGTTGGATGCATAATTTAATTTTACATCCAACAAGTGCATACACTTGAAATTGAGTAAACCTATAAGGAGATAAATCAAAAATATGATTAAAAAAAATAGTTTTCCTCATTTCCCTTTGAAAATTCATAACTCTTATTTTATTATTTTCCTTAGGATTCCCATTTTAGACCTCAAATTTCCCCTAATAAGTATTCATTTCCCACTACATCCAGAGTCACCAATTCAGAATGTCTACATTAACACTAGCTCTTCACATCTTGGGGATGAAGATAAAAATATAGAGGTGAGTATGGATGATTTCTTACATGATATCCATGCCATGCAGTGAATGGTGTTACATGCATTCCATAAGGATGAGCTAGGGTATGATGCTCATATTGTCAATACCTTCTTTGAAAGACTAAAATTTGCTTTCATCGCCCCTATCTTTGGACATGGGTCAAATTCTACTGAACTAGGGACAAAAATGTTACTATACAACTTGAAAGCAATGTATGGTATGACAGACACATGTTTCTCAGTGCTATTCAGGTAACTAACCATTAAGTCCCTTATATTTTATGAATCGTGTCACACAATCAACAATGGAAGTGATTTCATGCATGTTTGATGACAGTGTACATTTATATTGCCCACTAATTGTAGGTTACTCGAATATAAGGTACTTCAAAGTGAAAATTCCTCCCCAACAACTACAAAGAGGCAAAGCAATTGCTAAAAACCTTGGATGTTGGGTACATATGATATCACGCTTGTCGGAATGATTGCATTTTATGTAGAGGCGAATATGTGGACAAAGTGATGTATCTATAATGTGGTTATGACAATTATTAGAAATAAAAAACAAGGGCAAGGTACATGGTCCTCCTCATAATATATTGAGGCACGTGCCTATAATCCCAAGGATTCAAAGACTCTTACTGCAAAAAATGAGTTGTGTTGTAAGGGTGGCATGCCTTGAACAAAAGTGAGCCATGATTTATGGTGGAGTTATGTGGATCCCAACAAATTCAATAGCCATGTAGCATATAGAGGTTACAGGGCCTGATTAATTCAAGGATGAAGTACAAAACATTCGATTGAGCATAGACAAGGATGGAGTTAACCTGTATTCCCTCCAAAACACCAACTATTCCATTTGGTCAATGGTAGTGATCAATAACAATATCCCCCATGGTTGTCTATGAAGAATGAACATCTTATGTTGGCTCTTATAGTCCCTAGTAGAAGACAAGTGAAAATAATGCATGTCTACCTTCAACCATTAATTGTTGAATTGAAGCACTTATGGGAAGGGGTATATGTATATGATGTATCAAGGCCCATCCTGACAAAGAGGTCTTTTACATTGTCTGTTATACATGCATACACCATGCACAATTATATAGCACTAGGAGTTTGTTCCGGTTAGCATGTTGATTGATTTGTTTATATCCATAACATTATTTGACATCCTTGATTTGGTGCAACTTTCTTCTTTGATGGTTACATGTTTTCTATAGTACAATAACAGCATAGGTCTTATAACAAAAGGGTAGCATGGATTTAAATGTTGTGGACCTTCTATAGAGGCTAGGTGGCCCAACCACCTACTAAAGATAGTGTGCAACTACTTGAGGGTATTTCTTCTAAAAGACCACCCTTATAGAAGAGTAGCATACTTTCAATAGTCTAAATCAGAGGGAACTTAGATACCTTATATATTTTCACCGATAGATTGTCTTAGGGAATATGATACAAAGAAGGAGAAGGAAATTGCATAATTGTTCTATTCAAATGGGGAACATATGTTTGATGATCCTAAATTTTTCGACACCTATGTCAAGAAAATTTCCATTGCGATAAAAATAAAATATGCATTTTATGAGCTTCCAATATTGGGATCATCTTAAGATTTCCCACTTACTAGATCTCGTGTATATATTAAAAAAAAAATCATCTTCTTTATGGAGGCATGTATCATAAAAAAAAAAGTGACTCATTGGCTATTAGGAGAGATCTTATTTCTTCAAATACAAAAAATAAATATTAGCCAAGAAAATAAAGTAGAGGAGAGGTAAGTCCCTTTTGGTCTTATAAAGAAGGTGGTGTCCCATGGATTTTGAAGAAAGAATCATGTTATATTGGATGTGGATGCACCTTCTTTATATGGGAAAACTTTACAACACTACTTCATCGTAGATGAATATTTGTCGAGGTTGAAATCACATGACCATCTGAACCTTCTAAGGGTATGTATGTGGATTACATGCTTCTTTTTTTGTAATGTGGGTTATAATATGTTATGCTTTCACAATTTTATTGCAATTAATGTTGTATGTGTTTATTTTGCAGTTTCGTTATCCTTTGTCCATGCATGGTTGTGTGAAACTTCCCCTGAGACTATGAACCACCATATATATATTATTTGTATTTGTGCATTGGATTACATCAAAGGATATTCATGTGGCTAGCGTTCCACGATGGTGTCGAGAGACAACTAAGATTGTGTGTATGTTTTAGAAGGAGCCACTGACAAGTTTCATTGGCTTGCAAATCAATCTTCTAATTCGGCCAGTTGATGAGGTTGAATTAGTTGAGGTGGTCTCATGCCATTGGATGTTCTTTTTAGAGAGTTATATGAAAATTTTGAATGGTTTTGGTCAACAAAGGGAAAAACCTGAGGGGTCTATGGTGGAGGGGTACATAGTATACAAGTTTTTATATTATGATAGTGAGTACATCAAGCAAATCGATGACACACCAAGTCCAACAGTTTGGGATGACCAATGGGAAGAGGACAAATGGGAAGGGGAGTTACTTCAAATGAACGGGAAAAAAAAAGGCACATGACAAAGAGTAAGTCACTTATCTTTTGTCAAATTTCTACATAGTAATTGTTTGCATTGAACTTCATGATATATATTTGATCTCATACTTTAAGAATACATCAACTAATTCAGAAATTGATGCAATCAATAAATTCATTCTTTACAATGTGAAGGAAACACAATTGTGGGTTGCATTGTATGAAAAGAAGAGAAGGAAATGGGACAATGACAAGAAAGAACTCGGAAAATTGAATGGTAGAATCATGCCTTATACTAATCATTTAAAATAAAATACATTGATGATTTGTCCCAACATTCGGGTGGCTAACCAGATTAGAGATAAATATGACACATTCGATCATTTCCCATGTGGTGAAGAGGATGCACTAAACATAGGTTCAACAACATTATAATAATATCTCCACGTACATTATAATGCATGTTTGAATTATAACATTTATATGTTTTCTATTAATGCTCAAATTATTAGACATATGACACCATCCTTTGTTCATATTTTATAGGTGCATTTGTTCCCATCTATGTGGGCATATGAACATCATTTTTGCACTGGGGATGTTGATAATGGATGTGTCACATTAGACTGTAGAGTGGAAGTTGAGTTCAACCAATATATATGTGTTGGCCACCGTGATTGAAACATAATAGAGGGGAAGTTAGGTTAAGTCTGAAATATACATGAGATCATGCAAGTGGACTTCTCATCTTTCCAATTTATTATTTTTAGGTGCAAGTGATGGAATACCTTCAAAAAGAGTATTGTAAAGGAAGATCATGATAGTGAGATAATATGTATCAACTCTAGAAAGATGTAGGTTGAAACTAAGGAGCTTTATGTCTTCCCAAGACACTGCAACCAAGTGTTTTTTTACCAAGATGTGTTGGATAGGGATTGGTGATTCATACTAAGACACAATCCAGGATCAAAACAACGTTTTTAGAACATCGATGCTATAATTCCAAGCAAGGAAGATAATTAAGTCGATGGCAACAAAGAGTGATATGTGTATGTTTTATTTCAACATTTATATTATGGATGTGTCATTTCATTATGAATCTATAATTGGTCAATTATGTTTAATTATTTATTTTAGGATGTTGGATATGAAAAGTTAACAACCATTTACAACAACCATGTTGAAAATAAATTAAATTGTTTTGGAAGACCTTAATAAAAAATGGTAATGATGAAGATCATTTTTCCATTTGGATAACCTTATGATATGGATGTAATGACACAATTTAAGATTTGGGGATTTTAATAATTCATAGTGCCTTACCCTTTGCTAAGGTGTTTGTTTTTAAATAATATTGTCAGTAATATAAACAAATTTATCACTTAATTTTATTAATACTAATAGTTATGAGTGATTAAATTTGATGAAGATATAGGAATTGAAAAAGAAAAATACGAAGGAAGAAAAAGAAAAATTTAAGTAGTTAAAGAGATTTTAAAAGAGGACATTGAGTACATTATGATTTGACTTATAAAAAGTCAAAGAAAAATGACTAGAGAAGATAGACATATATATAAGTTTGAACCGATTAGGAGGAGTGATTTAATAGAAGATTTAACCAAACAAATTGATTTCTAAAATTATTTAAATGTGATTTACAATTTTTTTCATGAGTTAATATATATGCAATATGTTATCAATATTTGAAAGTTTAATATTAACAACTATTATCGTCAATGTTTTTTTTTTTAAGTAATCCGAGCAACTTATATAAGCATAGAGGAGTGTATGAAAAGGAATGTTGTTGGCCTTGTTATAACAAGATTTTCCTCACACCATGCAACTTGCTCATAAGGCCTTTTCCATTTCCCTATGTAGACTTGAAGTCCCATTTTGCACTTCCAAGAGCTAAAAAATCATATTTTCCACATATGTGTGCCCTACAAGTTAAATAGCATGTGTATATGCAGGTTGCACCACTACAACCCACATACATCGGGTTTGGTGCTCAAAATTTATAAAAAAAAATATCAGGTTTCCATGTCACGTCATGAGATCCATGATCCTTGACCTTCCACATACTGGAAACGTTCTGAATCGGCCCTTCAGTTCCATTTGAAGGTTATAAATTGGGCCATATTGAAACCATGGAAACAGGAGAGAATTCAACTTTTGAGAGCAAAGTTACTCTGGAGAAATTTTTCAATTCACATTGAGTCTGCATCCCTTTGTCCTTTAAAGTTTGAACACATTGTTCAGCCCCCAAGCTCTTCCCTCTTTGATGGAGAACCTATTTGTCTCTCTTATATGATCTTGCCTTTGGTGGAGGATTGAAGTGGTGGAGGCCCAACTGGAAGGGACTTAGTTTCTCGGTTCTAAGACGTGTCAACACAGAAGTTTGTCACTCATACACTTATGTTGATCATATTTGAATAGAAATACTCTTTTCTCGTCCAATCGATATCTTGCAAATATATGAATTATTATTCCATGGGCATATTTGTTATAAATGTTGTTGGATTATGCTATTATATGTGCTAACATTATATATTATCACCATATTCTTGTGTATCTTGGTTGTTGAGGACAAGTTGCAGGTATAACTATTTGAGTCTCATGCTCAATGGTGGTCTTCATCGAACATCCGGACGAGGTAGGCTCTTTATCTTGTCTTGTTAGCATTCTCATTTATATAGCATACTTGGGATTAGAGTTGATTTCTATAGTCATTCTGTCTGTTGTGATTTACCCCTTGCCATAGAGGGATTTTCCTCGTAACATAATTGGCGATCATACTGGGGAATGAATCTTCTTTTTTGGGGTTTGGAGTGTTTTTCTCTTTCGATTGCTCTTTGTTAACCTGAGTTTCCTTGTCGCGTGATTGCTTGGCAGTCTATTTTTACTTTGAATCTTAGTTTCTTGGCCTTATCCTTACCTTGACAGTGTTTGAATACATATATGTGGTTTTTCCCTTGACAGATGCGTACATACACGAGCTTTCTTTTTATAGGGCGCGTACATACGTGGTTTTTTCTTAAACAGTCGTGTACATCAACTTTTTCTGCTTAATTGTTGTGTTTGGTGTTTGTTGGGTGAGTTTTGATGGTTGATGAGTCTTCTTGGGTATCTGTCCTATCTGTTGAGTGCTTGCAGAGTGATAGGAAACCTTTCTTCGGTTGAATTTTCAAGCAGTTTTTTCTTTCTCATAATATTTTTCATTAGTTGTCCTTGCATCTTGGGTTGAGTGTTTGTTTCTTGGTATCCTTCTTGGCTTGTCTCTTTTTGCTTGTAGTAGGGTCTATATATCAAGTTGTTATTCAGTCCTTGCATTTTCATTTCTTTATATTGAAAATACAAAAAAAAATCATTTTGCATTATGGCATTTGATCTTTTGGGTTCTTATTATCAATCTTGATACATGTATGGAAAGATTGCATTTCATTGAAATTGCAAAGTTGAATTGAAAGTTGCATTTTGAAAATATTATCATCTTTTGAGAATTGAAATTTAGGACTTAGTTTTATGTTCATATTCATTTATTTTATATGTTGAATCATAACATCATTAGTTTCATGACCACATCTCTTGAGTAAATAAAATCCATTAAAAGTAAAATTGATTAATTAAAATTGAGTAGAAACGATTTCATTTTTCAGAGTACACAAACATGCATAGGATATAGGGCCTTGGAATAGGATTTTGTGAGTACAACTTCTCCAAGGATATTCAACTTAGCATATGTGTCTGACTAGGGAGTGGTGAAATCCATTGTGTAATTAGTGACATCAAGACGCTCCGCTCACACTGGAGTTAAGCGCGAGGTCGTGCGAAGTTGGTTGCAGAGATATCCCTTTAATACCTTCTTAGCATCAAAGATATTTATAGGGACCTATTCATATTTGGGGGTCTTGCTAGTACCTTTACCTCTGTGAGAGGCGGTGCTTTCAAGATTTCGGGCTTTGTTACCTTTCCCATACAGTGGACTTGACTTACGATTGTTCGCATGTGCATTGTTATATCGTGGTGGCTTTAGTTGCTTGAAATAGGTAGCCACATAGGTTACTTGCACGGGTTATTCTGCAGGTACCCTAAGTCGGATAAGGGTCGAATAGCACACAACCTTTATGGGGGATTACCTCTCCAGGGGGATCTGACCGACTATGTTGTTAAGCCCACGAGGGCCCTTATATTTGATTTTGATACCTCCAATCTTTTGAAGGGAGTCTCAGGCCCCTCTTGGGCGAGACATACCTACTCTAGTGAGGGAGGCCCCTTATCAACCACTATATCATGTTTGTGTGCATTGGCATTTTTTACTTTACTTTGGTGTGCTCTTTGATTATTAGTTGGCCTTAGGATTTTGTATTGTGTTGTGAGCTTTCATCGCTATAGTTAGTGGAGCCACCATGACTCCCTCGGTTAGTGCTACCCAGCCCATGGTATTTTCTCATTCCATGGGGACGAATCTTTTTGTATTTTCGAGTGGTACGTCAAATCATGATACTCAACCAATACCTTGGGCCTCTAATCATTTTTCTCTTGGTATGCCAGACATGTCTTTGCACTTGTCATCCTCTGTCTCCTTGCCTTATTTGAATCCTAGTTTTGGGTATGGAGGCATGATGCCTCCTTATTCTCCCTTTTTGTTTGGTGGGAGTCATATCCATCAACCAAATCTTACGGCAGGAGGTTGGAATCTTCCTTCCTATGGATCCAATCCTAGCTTCACTTTTTCAAGAGCAAGTGCTCAAATGGGCAGTCATTATACTTATTACATCATGTCCATCTATCCTTCTTTCGCTATGTCGGTTCCTATGAACACTTTTCCCATGGTGGACCTTCATCTCTCCTCCAGTGTTTCATCTAAGGGGAGTCAATTTTATAGTATGGACAACCCCCTTCATGAAGTTCCTTCATCTGGGAGAAACATATATCCTAACCTAAGTAACCCTTGTCATGTCGATTTCTCTTCACAAGTGGATTCCTCGGTGACGATGCCCTTACAACCCTTTATGAATCAGTTTGGAGGAGGATATTATCCTATCAGATAAGGCCATGGTGTATACCGAAACCCTTCCTGGCCTGCATTTTCTCAAGACTAGTCTTTCCCAGAACCTTGGTCTCAAGTGTCACAACCAATCGTCGCCACCAATCCAATAACTGCAAGTCATACTGGAATTATATCACCAACCACTACTAGTCATGTTGGAGACAGGTCAACAACCTCTGCAAGTCATGTTGAAGACTAGCAACCAGTTGTTACATGTCATGTTGGGGGCACAAGTGCAGTCACTATGAGTCATACTGGCATTATATCATCAAACTTTGTTAGTCATGTTGGAGATAGGTCGACAACCTCTGCAAGTCATATTGAATACCAACAACCAGTCGTTGCAAGTCATGTTGGGGGCACAAATCTAGTCAATGCTAGTGACACTGCACATACATCACCAACCTATGCTAGTTATGTTGGGGATTCATCACCAACCTCTACAAGTCATGTTGAAGATCTGCTACTAGCCTCTGCAAGTCATGTTGGGAGTATGTCATTGGTCACTGCAAGTCATGTTGAGGGCATTCATACGATTGAGAAGCCTAGACATATAAGACATAATCCCAAGTTCCTTTGTAGGCTCTACAAAAGAGATCACCTTACTCGTTTATGCCCTTCTATTGTTGTGGTACAAGAAGCGTGGTCCTTGCCTTGGGGCCCTTCAGGTTCCGAGACATATTTTATTTCCTAACATTCTAATCCTTCTTTGGTTGATACATCGATCATGCTGATGCAATATTCAGCCGACACCCCTCTTCTTTTAAGGGGTTATGCATCTCTTGACCTTGTTGTCTCGCATCATGTTCAACCAGCGATCGTGTCGGTGCAATCTTCGACCGATGCCACTGTTTTTTTAAGGGTTGATGAATCTCTTGACCTTGTTGTCCCACATCCTATTCAACCAACTATTGAAGAAGTGGTCGCGTCAATGCAATATTCGGTCAATCCCACTCTTCTCTTCGAGAGTGACAAGTCTAAGGAAGTCACATTGTCGATGCAATATTCAGTCAATCCCACTCTTATTTTGGGGGGTGATGTGTATTTCAACCATGTCCTTAGAATTTTTTATTATGTACCTTCTGAACAAGGGAGCATTCCACTCTCTTCGAGTACGCTCCCTCTGAGTCCTAGGATGGTTTCCTTTGATTGGAATGATCTTGTAGAGCCGTACCTTCCTTCTTCTACACCCCTCCGGATAAGGGGCATTCTTAAATATAATGTAGATAAAGTATCCTCTGCAAGTATTTTATCCTCCTCAGCTTGGTAAGTTTTGAGTTTTCCCAAGCTTGTGTTAGTTATCTGTGAGTTGCAGACTTTCAATAGAAGTATTGCATGGGAGCCTTGGCCTCCCCCATGATATGATGCTTAGAACAACTCCCACAAAGTCTTGTTTAAGCTCTTTTTCAACTCCCTCAAAAAGTGAAAATATTGTTGAGTGAACTTATATCATCCACACTCGTTAAATGGATTTGAAAGGACGTATGTTTGGTGTAATTTTAACCCTTTTTCAAACCAAGTACACTAATTTTGAAAAAGGAACACTCTAGTCACTCGTGGCTAGAAGAGTTCTAATGGGTATTGTTTTATAATTTTTCGTGCCTAAGGGACTAAATTTACAAAATAGGAAATTCTTTGGTGTTAAGTTGTAATTGCATTCCATTATCCCGCTTGTAGTATTGAGCCTATTGTTGGTTCCCACTTTCTCGTTATAAGCCTATTACCTCAACAATTTGCATCACTATCCAAGCAAAGCCTTGTTTATATCCTTTGCAGCTTGACACCCTGTACCCTAAGAGGAAACATTCCCCCGAGTGTCCATACCCCGCATGCACTTCCTTTCATTGAGCATAGGAATGTTCCACTGTTTGGAACTAGTTGCTTACTCGCAACACTCGTTTCCTCCTATGTATCATAGCATTCATTTGTTTATGAAAAAAAAAAGATGGGAGCGAAAAGAATATTATCTCATGTTGGTAGCAGTCGTGTTGCCTTTGAACAGAGCACAAAATTTTGAGTCCACTTGTCATCCAAAGTTTTGGTTTAGCGTGACCTTATGAAGATGAGCTCGTTACTTAGATTTTACTCCTCTGACTGGACTCTTCCAGTCCCTATGGAGAGTTTGATTGGTGCCTCCTGCATCACAAAGTTTCATCATTGAGTCTATGATGCTAGAGTATTTCCATATGTCTCATGCTCTTGTTCAAAGGAACTCTATAAGCCAGTGTCAGCCATTTCTCAGAACTCTTGACTTTTCATGTCGGCCATACCCTCGGTGTGTCTCAGAGTTACATGAAGTTGTAGTCCTATAGTGCACCCTGGTCCTACTTTCATCATGGGTAGGTAACCTTGAACCTAGCAGTCGACATCTCCTCATCGGTCACTAACTAGGTAGTTTCCCTTGTGTTCGATGGCAAGAAATATATTCATGCATTGGTATTCATGCAATGTCTTAGATTCCATTATCCTTATTGGTGGTTTCCTCGCCTTTGTCGACAGTTTTCCTTATTGGTTGCTATTCAGAGGGTGTTTTTTATTGAAATATTGTAACTGTGAAGAATATTCTATGTATTATTGAGTTATTATTAAATATATCAATCCCCTTTTGTGGATTGATCATGTCGGGACTTATGTATGACCAAATCCCCTTTTGTGGATTGGTCAAACCCTAATTGTATGAGGCTAATTGAGAAGTCGGACCCTAGGGATAATTAAAGTGGATTTAGCCACTAAGTGAAGAAGTCATCCCTGCTTGATGAATAGACACCACCCTAGCACTCCTCAGTTAGTATAAATAAGAGAGGCTAGCGCCTCATTCTCTCACTCACTCAAGTCACTCATCTAGTGCGCAAGTTTCAAGTAAATTGCAGTTGTCGGAAGAGGAAGAGAGAGAGGCGCATTGCTCAGTGTTGGATATTCTCTAGTGTTTTGTTTATTATCTTGTCATTGTATTGGAAATCTATATTAAGGAAGTTTTTGTTGGGTTTTCTCCCCCATGAGCGTTTCCCAAGATAAATTTTGTGTACCTTGTGATTGTGTTTCTTTCGGTGATCCTACTTATGTTATTATTGTTTGGTAAATTGAAAATAATTTAATAGCAGCTCTAAACTTAACATGGTATCAGAGCTTGATTGAATAGAGCTCCTTTCATTGGGTTACCAAAAACGTCATTATTTTCGTACAAGAAAACTAGTGATTTTTGTTGGAAGGGAATTTTAGCCTAAAAACAATATAGGGAGGTGGGCCCTAGCCTAGCAAATTCATTGGCATCTTGAGCACACCTTTTCAATGGACAAAACTCCCAGAAAGTGAAACCCTAGTTTTCATCGGTAGCAGAAAACCAGTAAACCAGAACTAGTATGAGAAGTACCAGTCCATATTTGTGCAGGCCCAGTTACAAGGGGTAAGATTTGTATTTTCTGAAACATATTGCACCAGCCTACTCGCCTTAGCCAAGCACACCTCCTGGCAAGTTCATATTTATTTCAAAGCACTTTCAATTTTTGGTCATTTTCCCAAATCCAAGTCAATATGTTTGCAAGCACCAAGCTTGTTGACAAATTAGAAGGTCTGAAAAAATTCCATGCCTGGATGTATAGGATTGCACTCATTCTTGAAGAGAATGGCCTAGCAATATTCATCAAGGAAAATGTACCAGAACCCGCACATGTTGCAGCTAAAGCAAAGTACCAAAAGGATATGGTTAGGGCCAAAAGAATCATTACATATTAAAGATCACTTGATCCCTCAAGTGTCTTCCAAGAATACTCCAAAAGAAATGTTTGATTCCATAACTACAATGTATGAAGGAAGGAATATCAACCGGAAGATGAATCTGAGAACCCAACTCAAGAATACAAAAATGTAGAAAGGAGAAATCGTTCATGACTATTTGTCTAGGGTTTCTCAATTCAAGGAACGACTAGAAGCAATTGGAGACAACTTGGATGAATATGAACGCATATTGAAAACTCTTAATGGTCTCACGAGACCTTGGGATGCCTTCATCCAAACTATTTGTGCAAGAAAGGAGAAAATCCAATTTGACAGCCTTTGGGAAGAATGTGTTCAAGAAGAAACAAGAGTAGTTAACCGAGAAGCAGTACTATTAAGGGATGAAGACCAAGCCCTAGATGCTCATGCTAAAGGAGGAAGGAAAATGTCTCATTTCCAAAAGGAGACCCATCACCATAAGGAATCTCACTCCCCAAAGAGATTCACCCATTTCCATAAAGAATCTCACCCTCCAAGGAGATTCCAGAAGTTTCAGAAAGGTCAAAGAAGAGAAAATGATTTCTCCTCTTATCAATGCTATCATTGTGACAAGATGTGACATATTGCTAAGAATTGTCTAGCCAGAAGAGAAGAATACAAGAAGAGAAATAACAAGAGACATCATGCCCATGCATTTGAAGATGATGAGCCACCCACAAAGATGATTAAAGAAAATATTGAAGACTATGTTTTATTTTCTGCCCTCTGAGGATCTATGTCTCCTAGAGATGACACTTGGCTCATAGATAGCGGTGCTTCTAAGCACATGACACATCAGAGAGACATTCTCTCTAGCCTTACAAAAAAGAACTTTCCCCATAAAGTTACACTTGGAGATGATTACCAGTACCCTATCAAAGGAGTGGAAGAGTCCACCTACAAATTTGATTCAAGGACCCCGATGAAGATGAAGGATGTACTATATGTACCAGGTTTGACAAAGAACTTACTTTCTATCTCAACTTTAGACAAGAAAGGCTTCAGAGTTGCATTCATAGATGTTGAATTTCTTATGTGGCCTAAAGGAAAAATCATACAAGATGCAATTGTCATTGGAACAAAAGAAGGTGGCCTGTATAAGTTAAAAGGTCACTTGGATGTAGCTTTGACTCACTCCACTGAGAGTCCACATGAACTTTGGCATAGAATACTAGCTCACATCAACTACAAATCCTTACCTTATGTGAGCAAGGTAGTTACAGGTCTACCAGAATTCAAGGTTGATCATGAAGGTGTGTGCAAGGAATGTGCACAAGGAAATAACATAAAGAATCATTTTTCGAAGAGCGTAAGTAAAGAAAAATGAATCTTGGAGCTCATCCACTCAGATGTACATGTCCCATTTCCATCAACATCTGTTAGTGGGTATATATACTATGTGTCATTTATTGATGATTATTCTCGCAATACTTGGGTTTAATTCTTGAAATCAAAAGATGAAGTGTTTGGAAAATTCAAGGAATTCAAAACCTTGATAGAGAATCTCTTTGAAAGAAAAATCAAGATACTCAGGTCAGATATTGGAGGAGAATACACCTCAAAAGAGTTTGTAAGATTTTGCAGTGATTTTGGGATTAAGAGGGAGCTCACCACTCCCTACAATCCTCAACAAAATGGTGTAGTAGAAAGAAAGAATAGAACTATAATGTAAATAGTGAAGACTATGATCCACGATCAAGATCTTCCAATGCACTTATGGGAAGAAGCATCAAGAATAGTAGTGTATGTCCAAAACATATTATACCATAGTGCACTTGGATTCAAAATCCCTGAAGAAATTTTCTTCAGAAAGAAGCCAGAAGTAATCCATCTCAAGATATTTGGTTGTCCAGTGTTTGTACACATTCTGAAAGAAAGAAGAACTAAGTTGGACCCTTCAGGAAAGAAGGGAATATTTTTTGGATATTGTGAGGTCTCTAAGGCCTTCAGAATTTATATACCAGGTTACCATCACATTGAGAACAACATAGATGTAAACTTTGATGAAGATGCAACACTTAAGAAATCAATAAGATGACATCTTGAAGAAGTATATGAAGAAGAACATGTAGCTCCTAGAGTTGTAGAACCAGTGAGGGAAGTTACAAATACCCCTGATGAAGAGATTCTAGAAGATCATGATATGATAGAATCTCAAGAACCTCCCCAAATGACGATCTCTCACAAGACAAAGCCATCTTGGGAAAAGGAACTTATTCAAGATGGAGAGAAGTATGGTTCCCCAGAAGGAACCATGAGACAAATCAAGAAACCTAAGCCATTCTCCAGTTATATGGATTTGATGTCCAATCTCATAGAAAAGGAACCTACTTTCTTTGAAGATGTCATTCAAAAGAAAGAATGGGCAGATGCCATGACATGAGAATACCAATCCATTATAAAGAATGATGTATGGGAAATAGTTCCCAAACCAAAGGACAAAGACGTGGTATCTTCCAAATGGCTATAAGAGATAAACCATGTTGCAGATGGAAGTATTGAAAAACATAAAGCAAGGTTTGTAGCTCATGAATTTTCTCAAAAGGAAGGCATTGATTTTAAGAGACGTTTGCTCCCATAATTAGATACACTTCTATCAAAACCATCATAGCTCTTGCAGCCAAGATGAAGTGGAAGTTACACTAGATGGATGTAAAGACAACCTTATTAAGTGGTGTTATTGAAGAAGAAGTGTATATAGAACAACCTCAAGGGTTTGAAGTTGAAGATAGAAAGACTCATGTTTGCATGTTGAAGAAGGATTTGTACGGATTGAAGAAAGCTCCCAGAGATTGGTATGGTAGAATTGACAGTTTCCTGGCGAGCTTGGGCTTGACCAAGAGTAAAGTTGATTCTAACCTTTACTTCAAGGTTATGAATGATGAGCCAGTTATATTTTGTTGTATGTGGATGACTTATTCTTAACTAGAGAAGAAAATTTCATAACAGATTGTAAGAAGAATCTTGTTGCATAATTTGAGATGAAATATCTAGGCCTGATGCATTATTTCCTAGGTCTCAAAGTTTGGCAGAGCCCAGAGAAGATCTTCCTTAACCAAGGGAAGTATGCAATTGAAATATTGAATACGTTTGATATGTTGGAATGTAAATACATGAACACACCCATAGAAACAAATTTGAAGAACATGGTTGATACTTCGTCAGAATTGGTTGATGCTACTTTGTATAGACAGATTTTGGTTTGTTGATGTATCTGACGAATACCAAGCCCAATATATGCTTTGTTGTGAACACCTTGAGTCAGTACATGGTAGAGCCCAGACATGTTCACCTTATAGTTGCAAAGCATGTAATGAGAAACCTTAAGGGTACATTGGAATTTGGTATCAGTTATAATGGAGATCATGACTTCAGATTGATTTGTTATACTAATTCAGATTGGGTTGGAAGTGTTTATGATAGAAAGAGCACTTCAGGATGTTATTTTAGTATGGGGTCAACCATGACTTCATGGCAGAGTAGAAAGCAATCCAGTATTTCTATCAGCACGGTAGAAGAGGAATACATTGTTGCATGTTCTGCCGATTGTGAAGCTATATGGCTTCAAAATTTGTTGACGAGTCTATTTGATATGGAGATGGAAGCAACCGTGATTCCATGTGATAACCAGAGTTGCATAAAGATGATGGAGAACCATGTGTTCCATGATAAGTCGAAGAACAGAGAAATCTAGTATCACTACATTCGTGATATGGTGCAGAGGGGAGTTTTTAAGCTCCAATATTTTGGCACAGATGAGCAGGTTGCAAATGTGTTGACCAAGCTTCTATCTCGTGTAAAGTTTGAATACTTTCGAGACAATATTGGTATGGTCTGAAAGAACTGTCCTTGAAAGGGGGAGTGATGTTGATGATATTGTGGTATCCTGACCAATAGCAGGTAGCTCAGTTAGGATTTTATATTATAGGGGATTGATCATCCCTAGACAGATCCCGAAGATCTGGTAAGGGTGATACGTCAGAGTACTTGTGCATGTATATGCCAGTTGTGGTCAGTAGTGGTGGCTTCGTTAGGATTTTTATAATCCTAGGGAATATTATGATTCCTGGTTAGATCCTAAAGATCCGGTAAGGAAGGTCTGTCACAGTACCACATGGTAGCTCCGTTAAGATTTTATATCTTGGGGAATCTTATGATTCTTGGCCATATCCCTAGGGACTGTCAGAGTACCACAAAATGTTGTTACACCTGCCTCATTTTGTTGCCCTATGATGATGATGTTGTTATCTCAGCCTCGTGTTGATGATGTTGTTGTTCCAGCTTCGTGTTGTGACGATGTTGTTGCTCCAGCCTTGTGTCGTTATGATGTTGTTTCTCCATCCTTGTGTTGTTGTTGATGATGATGTTGATGTTGTTGTTATAGCTTTTATGCTAATGATTTTGATGTTTCAAATTCCATCTTCATCCTATGAACGATAATTATCATGTTATTCCAACTCCATGTTGTGAATGATGATGATGATGATACTCCAGCTCCATGTTGTGAATGATGGTGTTATTGATGATGAGAAAAACTTCTGATGATTTATAGATATGCCATTCAGTGTTTCAGATGTTGTTGATGTCGATGCCCTCTCTCTCTCCTGATGATGATGTAGAATACCAGATTGGCGACTTCGACCGGAGATTGGAGCAAGACAGATGGCGAAGAGAAAACCGAGCAATCAAATAAATCCGTCCCTAGTTTAGGAAACATTTTTTTTAATCATTGTAAATCGGTTCACCTACCGAAACCATTAATTTGTGATTATTGTAGTCAGTTTTAGAAACTGAAATGCTTCAGTTTCATCCATTGTAATTGAATTGTATGATTACTAGAGATTATGAACGAATCAATGTTGTCAGAAGTGAAAGGGCACCTTTTTGTTGTTTCTGAACCCTATTGTAATTTTCTGGAGCTGAATTGGATACATATGTAGAAGCTTTTGAAGTATCTATGAAAAGATTCTAATGGTGGTGATATGAGTCTTGTCTCCTTTCATTGTATGTATTTCTTGTGTTCTTTATTTCCATTTACATTTTCTTATGTTTAAATTTGAAAGTTAAAGGCCCAGAATTCATCTTGTGATGCTCTTGGCTTAAGAAATTTAAACTGTATGTGCTTCTTCTTCACTAATTCAGAATTCATTTCAGTAATGCTCTAATGCAGTTGTTTGTTTTCTCCTTCTTCCTACACTTTTCTTAAACTCAATTTTCATCTCAGATTCATTGCCTCATTTAGCCTTTATCCTCTAGAGAGTTCTACTGGCCAATCATTGTTTTCATTCACTTTCAGAATTTCAACTCCATAGCCTTGAGTGTCCCTCCCCTTCCTAGCCAACAAACTTATAAAAACCCCCAAAACAAAATAAATCTAGCCACTGATTGCCAAAGATATATCAAGTGACACAAGAGAGCCCTCTCTGAGTTGAGTAGGCTAGTGCCCAACTCTAAATTAGGTTGAAACAGTTACCTCTGTCATTTTTCTGTCAGCCAGACAAAATTTACAGAGTGCTAACATTCTGGCGTCATTGTCGGGAACGAAAGTGAAATCTTCCCTGGGAAAAATGACTTGAAGCTCTAGTTTGATCCCTGAGGGTGAAAGTGGATCAAATACCTTATTGGCTGAGATTATTTTTGCCCGGGCGACTCCATTACCAAGAGACCAGTTGCACCAAACAGTGTAAGCTAGAAATCCTAGCTTCCAAGAGAACTCACACCATGACCAACTCAGACCCAGAAGCTGCAATCCCTGTGTTTGATCCTGAAAAGCTCATACATAAAAGAAAAGAAAAGCAAGTAACCCCAGTGTTGCGTCTAGACCGATGTTTGTCCTTACCCAAAGACAGAGTGACAAGCATTGAAGTCCTTGAGTTTGACGTGAAATTTGAACAAACTCTTTTCAAAACAAAGTCTGAATCTTGTTTAAGCGAAGTCATCTTTGACGAAAAAATATTCTGAGATTTTATTTTAGTTGCATCTACCAGGCCTATAGTGATTCATACTCAAAACCAAAAGTCGCTCCGACCCCTCACAGCCGCCATGGCAGCTAGATTCACTCCCCTCATACTACCTGCTCAGCTACATAATTTACCTCAAGACTATAACCTAAGGATCAAACTGTATGATGTTGAAGGTAACATATCAGCCCAGAAGCACCTAGCTTGGTTTAACGACTTCATAGACTTAGAGGAGGTGGAATTTGAAGATGTAAAAATGATATTGTTTACACAAAGTCTTGCAGGAGAAGTGAGGAAGTGGTTCAGAGCCCTTCCAACAGCTAGTATCGTAGATTTTGAGGCCTTTGAAACCAAGTTCCCTGCAAAATGGGGCGACAAGAAAAACCCCCTTCAGTTGTTGACCCAGTATAACAACATGAAGAGGTCACCTAACGAAATAGTGCAAGAGTTCTCAACCAAATTAATAAAGGTCTATAATTTGATTCCTGCTGAGGTAAACCCCCCTCCCCCCACCTAAAGTTGCTCAACTCATATAGGTCGATTCTTTTGAAAGTGATTTTTCTTTGTTATTGAGAGAATGAAGATCTACTACACTAGATGATATGATGACAGATGCCATAGAAGTCGAAGTGAATCTAATGGCTTCAAGGAAGATAAAAGTTAACTCTGGCAAGGACATGAACAAAACTCAAGATTAGGGATAGCCTTCAACCTCACAAACATCGGAAGAAAGGTTTGAAACGATGATGACAACCATGGAGAGGATGATGGAAAGAATTGCCCTGGGTAATAGGCCTAACCCCAAAGAACAGGTTGATGGTCCTGCTAGAAATCCGAGGAGGCCAACAATCCCACAAATTAGATAAAGAGAGCAAAGAAATCATGGGAATCAGGAAAATCAGGCAAATCAAGCAGATCAGGTGAATCAAGGAAACCAAGGGAATCAAGGGGATCGGCAAATAAGACCTCCTTTTCAAAATAATTATGTAAACAAGAATTATGATGGATACTATGAAGACAACGTGAATTGTTGTGATGATAAAGAAACATAGGTGTTTTTGACTAAAGAAGAACATGACCAGTTCATGGATGCAAGTGAGATCTTTCTACAGGATGAGGAGGAAAGGTTATCAGTAGAAAGGGAGGATTACCAAGCAGGATTACAAGATGTTATCATGCAATTCCAGAGATAATACAATCTTCGAAATTATAGAGTGTCTGAAAAACCTCCCAAATGGAAATCCTTCAAAAGGAAACCCTCCAAAAGGAAACCCCACCAAAGAAGCTCAGAGTAACATACCCTCTTCAAGTCAGTCCAAAAAGGATCCTGCTGCAAAAGATGTTGCTGCAAAGGATTCTACTGCAAAAGATTTTGTTGCAAAAGGTAATGTGGACAAAGGAAAGCAGAAAGAAGAACCCCAAAAGAAAATATTGGAGGCAAGAAAAGAAACGGTCACCAAAGAGGTAGAGAAAACCTCATCCTCTTTTAATTTTGAAAGTGAGATGGCCAAGATCAAAATTTATGTACCATTTAATGAATTAATCAAGAATAGAGATTATAGAAATCATATCATCAAAATGCTTAATATGGAACAGGATTCTGATACCCTGAACATACAAGATGATCACCCTGCCATCTTACTTGGACCAAGAGTAGAAGAAAATGGTGATAATGAAGAAGCCCCCCCTTTCTATGTTAGCCTGAAAATCCATGATATGACTCTACACAATGCCATGTTGGATTCCAGAGCATCTCATAACCTAATGCCCAAGTTGGTCATGGACCAACTAGGCCTGGACATCACAAGGTCTTACAAAGACTTGTTCTCTTTTGATTCTAGGAAGGTGAAGTGCCTAGGTCTTATTAAAGATCTGGTGGTATCTTTAGCACAAATCCTAGCAAAGAACATGGTTATGGATATAGTGGTTACTGACATCCCTCCCACGTTTGGCATGTTTTGTCAAGGTCTTGGGCTAAGAAATTGAAAGGAACCCTCCAGATGGACATGTCATATGCCACCATCCCTATTTTTGGTTAGGACAGAAGGTTGTACAGAGAAGTCTTGCTCAAATACATGGTCAGCAACAAGTCACAGCCAAGTAATCACCCCATCTACTCTGTAGAAATTGAGTTGGGATCTTCCATTTTCTTCAATGACTTATGTTTCGAAGAGAAAGAACCAGAAATTGATATGGCTGACAAACAGAGATCTGATCAGCAGATTAAAAAGTATTCAGAGCAGCAGGATAACGTAGAAGAGCATACATGGAAGATGAGTTTCGATGGAGCTGCCTGCAGAGAGAGAGCAGGGGCTGGCGTATGCATTAATCACGCCAAAGGAGATTCAAAATTATGTTCTTATAAACTTGTTTTTGAATGCACAAATAACATGGTTGAATATGAAGCATTAATATTAGGGTTGAAGGTTTTGAAATAATTGGGTGCCAAAAGAATAGTTGTACATAGAGACTCTGAGCTAATTATCAATCAAATCAAAGGAATATACCAAGAAAAGCATCCTAGACTGAGGGTTTATAGGAACCTGGTACTAGACCTCCTTGAGAAATTCCCAGAATATAATCTTTCAGCAATTCCAAGAGAACAGAATCAGGTTGTTGATGCCTTGGCTACTTCAACAACAGTTTTCAAAGTCCCAATTTTCCCTGATAGAAAATACAAGGTTGAGGTCAAGTACAGGCCAACAGTACCAGATAATATGAAGTACTGGCAAGTTTTTTAAGATGATAAACAGATAGAAAGATTCCTCAAGATGGAGAATGAATTCGAGAATTTAAACATTGATGATGAATATTGTGATGATAAAGTGGATGCAGCTGCTTTCACAAAGGAGGGGTATTTCGACAATCAGAATGGAGGCAGAGATATCATTCATCTAAAGAGTAACATCATTCCCAAAGGTCTGGTCCCATTGGATAAACTCTTTGATAATAATGATGTGGCCAGAAGTCCAAAGATTAAAGTAAATGAAGGGGATGTGGAAGATTGCAATATTGCGACTCCAGAAGATCCAAAGATCATTAAGTTGTCCAGAACACTAAGCCCTGAAGTAAAGGAGAAATAAATATATCAAATTGATGAAAGAGTTCCCTGATGTTTTCGCCTGGAGCTATGATGATTTGAAATTTTATGACACCAGTATAATCTAGCATGTTATCCCAATCAAAGAAGATCATAAACCTTTCAAATAGAAATTAAGAAGGATAAATCCTTTATTGTTGCCTTTGATCAAGAAAGAAGTAAATAAACTATTTGAAACCAAAATCATAGTGTCCTTGAGATTTTCTAAATGGGTGGCAAATATGGTGCCAGACAGAAAAAAGAGCAAAGAAATCAGGTTGTGTGTGGATTTCAAAAATCTGAACAAAGTATCTCTAAATGACAACTACCCACTACCTAAGATGGATCATATTTTACAGAAGGTGGTAGGTTCTCAGAAAATGTCAATGTTAGATGGCTTCTCTGGGTACAATCAGGTTATGGTGCACCCTGATGATCAGGAAAAGACGACATTTACCATGACATGGGGAACATTCATGTATGCCAGGATGCCCTTTGGGCTTATGAATGCAAGGGCAACGTTTCAAAGAGATATGGACATAGCTTTTGTTGATGAAAAAGACAAATTCACTGTTATCTACCTTGATGAAATCACTGTGTATTTTTCCTCAGATGAGGAACACCTCAAGCATCTTAGAAGGGCGTTTCAAAAATCTAGGAAATTCGAGATCTTGTTGAATCCTAAGAAGTCAAATTTCGCCATGGAAGAAGGAAATTTGTTGGGTCACATTATTTCAAAAGAAGGGATAAAGGTAGACCCCAGCAGAGTTGAAGGGATCTTAAAAATTGGCATACCTGGAAGTAAAAAGGAGGTACAATCTTTCCTGGGCAAAGTGAATTTTCTAAGAAGGTTTATCCCAAATTTGGAAAAAATCATAAAGTATATCACCAACATGCTCAAGAAAGGGAATGAAATAAAATGGACCCTTGATGCCAGAAAATCCTTTGAAGACATTAAAGTGCCATTAACCAAGGCTCTAGTATTGGCCAACCCAAACTTTAAAAAGGACTTCATATTATTCTCTTTTGCCTCAGAGCACACAATTGTTGTTGTTTTACTGCAGAAAGATCAACAGAATTTTGAGAAGCCCATAGCATATTAGAGCAAGACATTGAGGGATTTTCCTTTGAAATATGATATCATGGAGAAGCAAGCATATGCATTAGTCAAGGCCTTGAAAGAATTTAGCATTCTCATACTACTGCTTATGTGCCCAATAGCTTTGTGAAAGACATTTTAACCCAACCTGATCCTAAAGGAAAGAGAGGTAAATGGATAGCAGTGCTTTTAGAATATGACCTTGATTTCAAACCCACCAAGTTGATCAAGGGACAAGGGCTTGCGAAGCTGATGGCACAGACCAATTGTGAACTCTTAGGAATAAATTTCATTGCAGACCTATCAGAAGGTGCAGAAGAAAAAAGAACTCCTCAAATATCCCAGAAATTTCTTGATTCTACGTGGTATGAAGATATCATCTTTGTGTTGAAAAATTTGCAAGCTCCTCTTGAATTTAGTAAAACAAAGGCTAGATTCTTGAAACTGAAGGTAGAAAAGTTTTGTATAGTAAATCGATCTCTATATTGGAAAGATCCGGGGGGAATCTTGTTGAGTTTTTTGCTGGAAGAAGAAGTAGAAAATACCATCAGAGAGTTCCATAAGGGTGACTGTGGGGGTCATCATTATTGGAAGACAATTGTGCATAAGATTTTGAGGGTTGGGTTCAATTGGCCTAGCATTTTTCTCGATGTCTATAAAGAGGTTTCAAAATGCCATGAATGCTATATTTTTTATGGAAAAGGAAAATTACAGCCTCTTCCTTTGAAACCCATTTCTGTGGAAGCTCCTTTCAGACAGTGGGGCCTTGATTTTATAGGGTAAATACATCCACAATCCTCAGCCCAAAACAAGTGGATTCTAACAGCAACGGATTATTTCACTAAGTGGATTGAGGCAGTTCCCACCAGGTAGGAAACAGATGATGTTATCATCCGGTTTTTAGAAGACAATATTAAGTCCAGGTTCGGGTGCTCGACCAAGATCATAACAGATAATGCAGCGGCTTTCAAGTCCAAGAAAATAGAAAAATTATGCAATGATTACAATATCACCCTTGGTCATTCTACATCATACTACCCTCAAGGAAATGGGTTGGTTGAGTCTTTGAATAAAATCTTAGTCAGAATCATCAAAAAACTGCTCCAAGAAAATAAAAAGGCCTGGCACAAAAATCTCATCCATGCACTGTGGGCTGACAGAATATCCCCAAAGAGATCCACAGCCACATCCCCTTTCCAGATTGTTTATGGTACAGAGGCAATTTTTCCTATTGCATTGGGATTGTCAGTGATGAAGCTGTTACAGGAGCAAGATGCAGAAACAGATGCCACTCGAAGAAGAAAGGATGAACTAATCAGTGTCCAACAGACCAGAGAAAGGGCTTTCAATAATGCTCAGCTGCATCAAGACAAGATCAAATAGGCTTTTGACAGGCGTACTAAGGCAGATGACTTCAAACTGGGAAACTTAGTATTAAAATGGGACGCTAGAAATGAAGACAAGGGAAAGCACGGGAAGTTTGATCATCTGTGGTTGGGACCATTTGAAATTGTAGCATACCATGGAAGTAATGCCTACATACTACAGGAGAGTAATGAAGACATTGTTGGAGGAGGGCCTCTGAATGGAAGGTTCCTCAAGCATTATATCATTTAAACATCATCACCCCTTCCATTCATTGTACATAATCGTTTTTGTGTTTTCTTTTTACATGAAGAAGTTGGAATAAAAGCAGCATAGTTGAAGCCCAAGGTGAAGGCCCTGAGCTATGCTAGGTTGATTTTCAGGTTTTGAATAAAGGTTGGCTAATTCAGACTGCACGAATAAATCACAGCCCAATGGGTAGGCACTTGGTCTACCGTTCTTTGCTACCTCGCAGGGAGGATAATATCCCCAGTTGGAGCCTATGTTATCACCATAACAATTTTCTTTTGATGGAATCCAAGTATCGAAATTTGGCGAGGAGTTACATCGATATGGAGGCGCAATAGTTTGGAGTACCGGGTCACATCTAGTGGAGAAGGGCTAAATATAGCGGAGGCGTGGAAATTGATGGGTCCCGACAGGCCACAGGTCTTAAACACCCCAAATCGACGGTCAGGAGATGTATTGGGCAAGGAAATAGCACGAAGGTTAATCGCTCGAGAGCGAGCTAGGGGAAATACCATCATTTCAGCTTGCAAACACGTGGTGCCACCAAAGGAGTATTGGGGCAAAAAGCAATCTACCCAAAACTGCTTTGCCTCACCCCCGATATCGAAAAGTGCATATAAAAGGAGGGCCTTAGTCATAATTTTATGATATTTCAAATCATTTGAATGTTTGAAAATTGGCACAAACGCTCCGTTCGAACTAAATCTCAACAATGAACCAGACTCGTGCATTCTCCACTCATTCATAGGTATTTTTCATCATGGCCATGAATCCTGTCATTTTATCTGTAACAATTGTTCCTATTGCTGAACTTCAGACCATTGGGGTCAAAGACATGACTGCAATGATCATTTGGGCCAGGAGGATCATCGCTAAGCACAATTTTCTCAAGTCAGTTCAAACCAAAGCCGTGCAGATGGAGCAGAGTATACAAGAATTTAAGGATACATTTGAACAATTGTTTATCAAAGGCCTCCCACCATTTTGGGATGGCAAAGGGAAATTATACGACCAAGAGCAGTACAACTCCCTCCTCACACAATGTAGAATGGATCATTCCAAGTTTGAGGGCCTAGAAGAAATCTTGAAGGGACCGAGTCTGGTAGAATATCTAACCACAGATTTTGAGATCTTAAATCAGTTTAAGACAGTAAAGATTGGGCTACCAACTATGTCTTATGCCACTTGCATCGATCTGGAGATTCTGATAAGCGAAATGATGGATTATGAGATTCCTTCTGACTCACAGTGGAAGGAGATCGTTCGGCTAGGCAAGACAAAGTGTAGTTTTCTAGGGACCAACAAATAGCTTCCAGATGTCACCAGATTGATGAGTTCGATAGGAGATCGAAGCAAGACAGATGGTGAAGAGGAAGTCGAGCAGTTAGAGAAATTCGTCCCTAGTTTAGGAAACGTTTTTGTTTAATCATTGTAAATCAGTTCACCTACCGAAATCGTTGGTTTGTAATTATTGTAGTTAGTTTTAGAAACTGAAACGCTTTAGTTCCAACCATTGTAATCGAATTGTATAAGTACTAGAAATTCTGAACGAATTAATGTCAGCAGAAGTGCAAGGGCACCTTTTTGTTGTTTCTGAACTCTATTGTAATTTTTTGGAGTTGAATTGAATACATATGCAGAAGCTTTTGAAGTCTCTATGAAAAGATTATAATGGTGGTGATATGAGTCTTGTCTCCTTTCATTGTATGTATTTCATGTGTTCTTTATTTCCATTTACAATTTCTTTTGTTTAAATTGGAGAGTTAAAGGCCCATAATTCATCTTGTGATGCTCTCGGCTTAAGCAATTTAAATTGTATGTGTTTCTTCTTAACTAATTCAGAATTCATTTCAGTAATGCTCTGATGCAGTTATTTGTTTTCTCCTTCTTCCTACACTTCACTTAAACTCAATTTGCAGCTCAGATTCATTGCCTCATTTAGCCTTTATCCTCTAGAGAGTTCTACTGACTAGTCACTTTTTTCGTTCACTTTCAAAATTTCGACTCCATAGCCCTGAGTATCCCTCCCCTTCCTAGACAACAAATTTATAAAAACCCCCAAAACAAACTAAATCTAGCCACCGATTGTCAAAGATATATCAAGTGACGCGAGAGATCCCTCTCTGAGTTGAGTAGGCTAGTGCCCAGCTGTAAAGTAGGTTGAAACGGTGACCTATGTCATTTTTCTGTCAGCCGGACATAATTTATAGAGTGCTAATAGTGCTCAACAGTGGTCTTCATCAAACGTTCGGACGAGGTAGTCTCTTTATCTTGTCCTGTTAGCATTTTTATTTATATAGCATACTTGGGATTAGAGTTGATTTCTGCAGTCATTTCCTCTGTTGTGGTTTACCCCTTGCCATAGAGTGATTTTCCTCGTAACAGGCATGTCACTTGGGAAACCAGGCCAGTAGAAGTGCAAGAGTTTATCAACTTTAACATAAGATAAATTTATGAAAGTGTTTGAGAAACTACTACTATTGTAGCTATGACTAAAAGTAAGCCTGAAAGACAAGCTATATGATTGACTTTGATCAAAATACTAGCTCAAAATTGACAAAATAGTAGCCATTATAAAAATCAAGAGTGGGAGGGCCCTGCCTCTTGATGCACCCAATTGGAAGGCACCGTTGTTGTTTCGAAATCCAAGCCGACAAGTTGCTTGCCCAGGAGGTTGATCTTGTTGTCCAGCTGCGTGAGATGAACTTGAATTTCGTCCATCTGGAGGGTGAGCTCCTCTTTCTCATCCTTCCTATCCGCCAAAGCCCGACCGAGGAGAAATTTCATCTACCAGTAAAGTTCAATGGTCCGTAAATAATGGTACTCTCTAGCCTGAACCCCCCCCCCACATCCGGAATCCATGAACCGACTTCCACGTTGAATTCATCATTGGTCACGAATCGACGCAAAACTTGAACATTAGCCTCGACCAAGTCAATATCTGCCTAGATTTCTGGAGGGGTACGGGCTATGTATTCTTCAGCAGCGTGCTCCGCAGCTGCAATGAGGTGAGAACCTGCATGGTGTCCATTCGAGGAGGGGTTTACTCTCTCACGACCATGTTTGGACCTGTCGTTGTGAAGCAATGTGGATGCAGGGGTGAAGGGAGTTACGGGATGAAAGGTGGTGGGGATTAAGGAAATGCAGCACAAAATGCAGGGGATGAGACCTAGAGAGTGTGATAAATGTGTGATGACCAACACTGAGAGGCCGAGCTTCGAGGGGTGGTGACAACTATAAATGCTTTGCGCCTTGCAAGCTGGGATGAAAATCGGAAAAGGTCCATTCTGGAAATGGTTGTGAGGCTTCTTGACTATGATTGTCAGATCCATTATGGTGGCGTTCAAGTGAATACAAATGAAGTGCATCCAAGGTACCAGCACCGCAAGTGAAATGATTAGCACAACCGGGTGAGGGAATTGTTCACAGGTAGGAGAAGATTGAAATCATGAGAGGTGGTCGTGCTGACCTCGTGCCATGATATAGTAACAAGTACTGGAGAGTGTTATGATCTATGTGTATCAAGAACTTACTTCCCAATATACATTTGCGTCATTTTGTTAATGCATGCATGATGGCAAGCATTTCCTTGTTGTAAGTGGATTGTAAGCATTTTGTTTTATTTAATTTCCTTCTCTCAAAAGTTATTGGGTGCCCATCTTGCATCAATATTGCTCCAATTCCAAAACCTAACGCATCACACTCGATGATGAAAGGTTTGGAGAAGTTAGGTGTTGCTAATACCGGGGTTGTGGACACAATTTTTTTTAAGTTTTCAAAACATTTGTGTGCTTCCAAATTCCATTGGAAAGTGTTTTTCTTAAGGAGATTTGTTAGGGGGTGGTTAAATGAGCATAATTCTTGATGAATCTTCGATAGTATCCTGCCAATCCTAGAAATCCTCTTAACTTGGATATGTTTTTGGGTTTAGGCCATTTTGTGATTGCCCTGATTTTCTTGGGGTCTACCTTGACTCCTTTTTTGGATATGATGTGACCAAGGTAATCTACTTCCTCCTTGCCAAATGTACATTTTGACATTTTGGCATAGAATTGATTTTCCTCGAAAAGAGATAACACTTGTCCCAAATGCTTCATATGCTCCTCCCATGTTTTATTATACACTAAGATATCATCTAAGAAAACTAAGACATGTTTCTATAAGTATAGGTGAAGTAATTAATTCATTGTCGCTTGGAAAGTGGCGAGGGCATTAGTTATCCCAAAAGGCATCACCTTGAATTCGTAGTGTCTTTCATGTGTCTAGAAGGCAATCTTGGCTACATCTTCCAGTCTGAATCTAATATGATAGTACCCATATCTTAAATCAAGTTTTGAAAAATATCTTTCTCCATGAATTTCATCCAAAATTTCATCAATAAATGGGATGGGAAATTCGTTTTTAATTGTTATTTTGTTTAGCCCTAGGTAGTCTATGCATAATCTGAAAGATCCATCTTTCTTTTGAACTAACACTATTTAAGCTGCATATGGACTTCTGCTTTTCGTGATGACACCACATTTTAATAGGTCTTGGACTAATATTTCTATCTATGTTTTGTGGTGATGAGGGTATTTGCATGGTCTAACCTTGATTGGGCATGATCCTGGTTTAACTTCAATTATATGTTCAATTCTTCTTCGAGGCAGTAACTCTATGGGAAGGTCTTGAAATACCTTCTTGTGTTTTTGAATTAGATCTTGGACGTCTGATGTTCTGGAGTCATCATGTTCTGACTCTTGTATTCCTATGTTGTGGCATTGGATGAAGTATGCGATTGCTCCTTTTCGGATCATTTTTTTCCATTTCTTGTGATGGCATAACCTGTGTTTTTGGAGGTTGAAAACCATATAATTTATAACTATTCCCTTGCCACTTGAATTGGATGAAATGTTCTTGGTGATTGATTGAGTATGTGCCCAAGGTTTGTACCCATTAGACTCCTAAAACCACATCTACTTCTCCCAGAGGGACGATGTAGAGTTCTAATTCCAAATTGAAATATTGGATTTGGAGTTTCACCTTATGGCATTTTCTGACATTTCCAATTTTTTTGTCGTCTGCAACCATTACTTTCATGTCTAAGACTAGATATACAAATAATTTGAGT
>CBVK0101412171.1:0-13996 GCA_900067695.1 Picea abies | reverse complement strand
AAAATCCATGTGAAATATATGTTTTGTCCTAAGTTCCTGGGGAGGAACGCATGTTGATGGACTGCATACAACTTCATGGGTGACATGTGTCGACCCAGGCACATGCAGTTAAAAACTACAGAAGTCAGTCATGGAGGGGGGTCGGTCATTCTGTCATCCTCCGCTTGAGTTCCTAGGATGCCCATCTGAACCAGTTTTGCCTCTGCGTGTGCATCTGCATTGTTTTCCTGGTCACACACCTTGAAACCCATGGGAAAACTGATGGATTGATCCGCATCTCCGGGAAGTCCGAGTATTATGTATTTGTCTGAGCCATGTGGTATCGTGACTGTGGGTTGTTGTGACCACGCAGTTCATTCGTGAGTCATTTTGTGTCTTCTGAGGAACCCGACACCTAGTTAATTACCTTAGTCGTGTCATGTTTTAGCGTGGGTTGTTGCTGCCTGTGGTGCCATGCCCATCTATTGTTGTTGTTGTCATCCCTGTGTGAATGAATGTTGAACCGTTGTTGTTGTCCTCCTTGTGTTGGAATGGAGTTGAAGAGGTAGGTTTTCAGGCCTATGAGAAGCTCTCTCTAGGTGAGAGAATCTGTTGGGAAGTGGTTTTCTCCCAGAGAGAGTTCAGCACCAACTACAGAGCTCTAAGAATTCTTGATCCAGCCTATTTCTAAGACCCAGAGAGGGAGGTGAAGCATCGATGGACTGTGCTTGTGAAGGTGTATACTCCCAAGTGGAACAGGCATGTGGGGAATGAGAGTCTGTGAGTAGTGGGCGTAAGAAGGCTCCTGGAGAGAATCCTTCCAGTTGCTCTGTGCAGTTTTCAATGTAACCTCAGCCTAGACTAGGATTCCTTGCCTTGGGTGGAGCTTAGTCCCAGCTCGGGGGTGACCCACTGCTAAGCATGATGAGCAGTGTGGTCTAAGGCTGGGAGGTTCGTGGAAGGCTTGCACGTGGTTGGTGGAATTACTACAGTTTCTAAGATAAGTATCATCTTATGCTTAATATTATGTTTTGCATGCCTGTGATGCTTATATGTATCATGTATTTTGTTGTGCATATGAATTATTGTTAATGCCAGGGATTATTTATGTTAGCAATAATCTTGTGCTTACTCTGAGTTAAATGTTTTTAATTTGATTTAAATGCATGTTATTAATTAAGTATGAGAAAGATGTTGTTCCTCACAGTAGCGTTCGCCTAGCCAGTGGGATTAAGGCCGGGGATGACGTTACAACATAACTCCTCACGGTTTGAGAGTTATGGCCTTATGAAGTTGGAGGACCCCCATATGAAGGCTTGAAGCCCCCAAGGTCAAAGAAGTCAAAGTGCTTGAAAATAAAAGATCATTATTAAATGATAAAGTAAAGTGACAAAGTCAAGGTGGATTATTTAAACAATAAAAAGAAGTGACAAAATCAAGAAGGAATATTTAAATGATAAAGTATTGCAGAACTTTCTATTCATGGAAAGTGGTTAACCCTAAAATAAGGAAAATAGGTTAAATAACCTAGAAATGGGTTAAGTGACCTAGAAGATGAAAGTATAAATAAGAAGCTAGGATCTCTTGTGAAATGTACATTTGGTGAGAATCCTTTTTGAGGATCAATGGAGAGCCTCTTGTGAATATCTTGTTGGTGTGGCTTTCATGGCCTCATCCATTGCCAATAGCCTCTGTTGTGTTGGTACACTTGTCTCAAATTCTGATAAGAAGTTCTCTAAGGGGTTCAGCCCATTAAATGTGGGTAGATTACTCACTATTGTGCCAATCCAATGAATTTCTCTGGTTAGCCTAGCGCATCTTCTTGTAGATACTTCGTACATCTGGTTCTGCCAGTTCTCCAATGCTTCTTCTGAGTCAGATGAACATGTGTTGTCACTTCGCCATCTCAAATTCCTGTCAGTTGTAGGGTTGATATAATCATGTTGTCTGGTTGTTAATTTGTAGATGTTTTCCAGTTCAAATGTGTGGTCCTCTTCTCTGATAGGTTATGTGAATCGTGGACCCTCATCTAGATATAAAAGTGCAATGACCCTAAGGCCAGCTTTCTCAAATGTCATGCGTCTTTTCTTTAGATCAACAATAGTGGAATTGTCGAAGGCCCAATCAATTTCTAACAATGCAGGGTAAGGGCAGTTATCATCAACAATTTCAATTACCTCAAAATATGCAAAGGTTCTTACTCCATCAATGTCCACTGGGACATGCTCTAATCATCCAAATAGGCTGACAACTTGTTGATTAGCCATGCGAAGCCTGATAGGGGAATATATCAGCTTGGGTTTTCCCATCAGTGCCCAAGTCTACTTCGTCATGACATTGACCTATGACCTTAATTCGAGGACCACATAGTCTATCTCATACTCTCTTATCTGAGCATTCAAGTGTAATTCTTTATTTGTCCTCCTTTTTCCAATTTGGTGCACTGCTCTATTCAGTAAGGGGTCTATTTTTCCTAGTTCATATTGCTTGATTAAATCTTGTAATTCTTGTACAGTGCCTTTATCTTGTATCAACTTAACACAAGTGTACAAGAATTCCATGAGTTTGCTTACCTCTTTCCCTTCTGTTGGCGATGCAAATGGATCAAACGCCTGAGGCATGCCATATTCTTTGATTTATGGTTGTCTCTTTGATGAAGATCCTTGATCTCCTTTGAAGTCTTTTCTTGCCTCCTCGAATATATGTCTTTCTTTCTTAGCATCGAACATTAGGGTCTTTTCTGTAGCTTTCCTGACTTCATGGCCATTTTCAATCTTTCCTTGGGCTACTCTGTCTTCTCCTATAACAGTGCATCCTCAAGTGATAACAATGACTCTAGGGTCTGCTCTGCGAGGTTCAACATATATCAGTTGTACTTATGGGTTCTGTTGGTGTCCTCATCTTTCCTGAAGTTTAGCCAACAACACAGGGCATTCCTCTATGACATGCTCGAAGGAGTTACAGTAACTATAGGTTGTGCAGGGATTCTGACAATCCCTTTCTAAATGTCCTGGCTGCGCGCAGTTGTAACAGATTATTTGTCCTCGGCCTCGGCTCATACCTCCTTCTCGTCCTCGTCCTCATCCTTTATAGCCACCGCAAGGAGTGAAATTTCCTCTCCCATGAGACTTGTACTATGGAGTGTTTCCTTCTTGTTGTACTTTGCCTTGAATCTTGTATATGCCTCTCAACCTTTCATGCATGTAGTAGCACTCACATGGGCGATGCTTATTTCTGCGTACATCACACTAGGGTAGGTTAACTTGCTTTAAGGGGCTCGGTGCCCCTGATGCCAAGTACCCATGAAATAAGGGACAATGTTCCTTATCATGGCCTTCAGATCTGCATCTTACACACCAGATATCTTCCCTTTTGTCTTTTCCCTTATCTTTCTTCATATCCTCGACCTGTAAAGACAAACTAGTTAGTTGGCTCATGATCTGGCTAATGCCTGAGCTAGATTCTCCCATCGATGTTGATTCAAGCTTCATGGTGATCTCCAAAGCTTATGCCTGAGATGCAATCTTTTGTTGCATCAGAGGGACTCTTATGCATGGTAACAGCGCAGCGATGAACCATGCTTTGTTATGTTCGTTGGGGATCTGGAAAGTTAATATGCCTGTCAGGGTCTTGAATCTCTGGTCAAACTCCCAAACAGGTTCTGCCACCTTTTGTTTAATCTCTTTTAGTTTTGTAATACATTGTGACTCTGACTTATGTTTCTTAAACTCTGCAATCAACACATTCTTGATCTCATTCAGGGGCTTAGGTTGTGCCAGTCCTTGGACAAGTTTCATGTACCAGCTCAGTGCGTGGTCCCTTAGCGTAGTGTTGAACTGGGTTCTCTTGATGGCTTCATAGGTGACACTTTTAATATTCCATACGGCCTCACACAGAAACCAGTGTTGATCTGGATCTTCAAATCCATCTCCTCTAAAGATAGGGAGTCTCGTTTCATCTGCCATAGAGCTGACTAGGGTTCTTGTTTGAGTAGATGTTGAGCTACTAGTAACAGTACTCTGAAGACTCTGGTGGTTCTGAATATTCTGACTGCTAAGTATTGTTGGGACAACAGGAGGATTAACGTTACTTACTTCAGTAGTTCACGCAGTTCCTGAGGTTTCTAGCTCACTTTGGCGCAGTTCTTCAACTTCCCCTTCTTCTGTTTTGGTGGGCTCTAGATGCTCTTCATCGATTAGATCTACCTCTTCTCCACTATAGAAACCCTCTTCTCCATAGTTTTGCATAAACAAGTTCTCAAGGTGAACTCCTCGGAATACTTTCCCACTACGCGTATCTCCTGCTTTTGTGTCATTGTCGCTGTCTGAGATCTTGAACATTAGTCTTTTCAGGTCCGATCAATCTACTGTATCTTCAAGATGTGGTTTTCATGCAAGAGCATCTTGATTCTTAGCTTCAGGAAATGAAAAAAAATTCCTCTAGGTCCTTTGAAAAAGTATCTCTTGGCTTGGTTATACGATTATGTTTTGTCAACAACAAACTCGGTGATATACCCTCCAATGGTACTATCAAACCAGTGATCTACTGCTCTGGATACAACGTTGTCGACTCTCTTGACCTTCTGGATCAATGCTGGTGTCCAAACCACAGGAGGTCTAGATCTGATTTCAAACTGTGTGTCAACTAAACTAGCCAACCACTCATGTATCTCCTGATGGATTCCTCCAAAGAAGATCTTTTGAATGTCAGTGAAGATGTATCTTTGTAGCTAATCTTCAGTGCTTATTTTAGGGTTCTTGTTCTGGGCTTCAGCGAAGTCCTTCTCTTGATCCTCTATCCACTTCTAAATCTTTGTATTTGATGGGAACCACCTTGAAATTCCCTTAAAAAGATTTTGGTCTCGACAACGGAACCATTTGTTGGCATAGGGGCAGACCCAGGGTTCAGCTCCAAGAGCGCACCAACAAGCCCTAGCTACTAGCCCTTTCAGCAGCATCTACGAAGCAGATGTAGTCTCACCCGAAGCAGCTATGAGGGGGTTGCAGGACAAAGATGTCTACAACCAGGGGAATATCAAGTGGTTCTTATTACAACAACAACATAACATGCATCTACCATTCAACAAGCTAGATATATCCTTCTCATCTATAGATTTGATCTAATATAATAATGCCGATAACAATATAACAACAACAGAGCTCAAAACATCAATCGCACACACAACAACAGATGTACGTGGTTCACCCTCTCTCTAGGGCTACGTCCACATAACTGTGCTTATGATATGTTAAGATAAAGCTTATAGTTCTGATCTGCGCTCGTGGCCAGCAGATCCTCTCTCTCTATCTTTCTTTCTCTCTCCCTTCCTGTGCACAGAGCTAAAGATCTTAAAATACCAGAAGGCTCTCTCTCTTAGCACTTCTCTCACCCATAATACAATATTCTCCCAATGAACAATAATCAATAATAAGGCTCAACTACAATACTGACCCGACCTAGGTCCTCTCGACCTCTATTTATACATTACAATCCCTCACCGACAACCTCAGGTCGAAACCTAGGTGTCAAAACCCTAATTACCAAAACCCTAGGTATCTACAACCCAAGGTCAACTTGACCTATTTTTTTCGGGCTTCACCAGCCTGTCTTTCCTTCTTCATCTTGCGGTGCTCCAAGGCATCTAATGCTGGCTTTTTCCACTTCCTGAGTCATCCTCGGTCCATCTTCCTTGTTGATCTGTCATCCTCAATCTCCTCATCCAACAACTTGCTTTTCCACACTTCGCTCCATCTTTTTTGTTCTTTTGCTCACTTCGACCCAGTGACAGTCACTGTGTCTCCCGCGAAGCTCGCTTTTTACCTTTTCTTCCTCGTTCTTCGCTTCCTTCCATAACCAAGGGCCAACAGGTGTATTGATGGAGAGCTTCTTGTGAGAGCATCTTATTGGTGTGGATTTCTTGAGCATGATTGAAGATCTATTCTGAGGAAGAGAGTGAGAGGAGGATCTCATGGATGCATCAAAGTTTCGGCAATGTCGGAGATCTTGACGGCAAAATTCTTAAAACTTTAGAAACACTAGTTTCCGATGCATACGTGGGTTGTCTATGTATAGGGTGCGTATACATTGAGGTATACGTAGGTTGGTTGTGTATAGGGTGAGTATGTACGTGGGTTGTCTGAAGACAGGGAGCGTATGGTGGATAGAATGGTGAAGAATTGTGTTTGAGCTGGTGCCAAGCTCTTGGATGATTAGGTAGGTTCCAGATCTGCATTCTATGGCCTTAGATCTATCACCGAGACACTGGTATGATTACATTATTGTCTTTATGGGTACTACTGTTTGAAGTGATAGGAATGCTTAGGGCATTCTTGGTATGACTTCTATGATGTGGTTCAGTTTGGTTGATTTGGTTGATGGAGTGATCAGTACTCTTGTGATTTAGTGGTGACATGATTGCTATGGTATACTAGTTGTTTATACATGTTTGAGATAGCGTTCATATTGATTTATTGTGGAGCATGAGCAAGCTATTGGAGAGCTAGGAGATGTTATGACTGGCTGGTGGTCAATTTGGACAGTGGAAGATAGATTGCAGGTTGCAGAGGAGTTGAGGATGTGAAGCAAAGAAAAACCCTAGTTGCTCAGAAGCATACACATGTTGCATTATACATTGGCCGCGTGCACATGCGGGTTGTAGTGATCCAGGGCACGTACACACGCAGGTTGCACTACTGACAGGTTGCGTACCTATTGACAGATTGATATCTATTGAGGATTGTTGCCTCATCTCAGTTGGTGTTGAGGGTGTAAGTTGAGTCTTGCATTATAGAGTTGGTGTTGAGGGTGTAAGTTGAGTCTTGCATTATAGAGTTGGTGCTCTTGTAGAATTGTACTCTATTTAGTTGTTGCTGATAAACCCCGAATTGTTGTCCATAATAAAAAGAAAAATTGTACATACATCTTGTGTTCTTTGTGTTCTTTGTGTTCTTTGTGTTCCTTGTGGTGATGACTTGTTGATGATATATTGTTGATATATGTTCACATATAACTTGTTGTAAATGACAACAATGGGTAATGAATAAATGTTGAATGTTAACTAAGAATTTTTTGTGTAAGAGGGAAGTTTTGGGAAAAAGAGCCCCACACTCATTCACCCCCCCTCTAAGTGTGGTAGGTGTGTCCAACATGGACTCGTCTGTCATGGTTAAGGTTATGCTACTTCCTTCTCAAGCCAATTCCTGAATCCTGCAAATTCCCACAAAAACCCCAAAGAAAATTTCTCTAATACCAATATGATCATTAAATTGCCACGGGTATTCTATTGGAACAATGCATCACAATAGATCTTGTATTATGCTCAAAACTTTTATTATGCATGTTTATTTCCTTAGATACCAAGTTTATTAGCACTCGCTTATTGCTCAAATTTATGAAAATAATTGAAATACAAAAATGAAAAAACAAGCAAATGAAAACACCATCCGCACAAATGAACACAAGATATATCCTAGGAAAATGGGATAAAACCCAGCTAGAAGGTGAAGCCTATGCTCTGCTCTCTTTTCTTTAATTATGAAAATGCAAATACAAAGAAAGGGGTACTCACTATGAAGTTGCGTATGACACCGTGGTATGAATGGTTGCCATAGAATCTTCTTCCTCTGTTGTTGTGCTCTCCAATCCCACTCCTATATGGTATGGTCAATTATGGAACAAGTACAATGCTAAAAGAATGGAACCCCCTCTCATCATAGCGGCCCAATATTTAGCATAGTTTGATAGCCATCTCGGGTTAGGGTTTTTGCATGCCTCAACCCTTAATTAGTGTTAGGGTTTTAGTCCTTATAGAATCTTCTTGAAAGTCCACATGTCACTATCCCCACATGTGATTAATGGGGCATGATGTGGCATCCACTTGGTACCATGGTGGTCAATAAGGTAGGTCAACTTGTAGGAGGCATAACTTTTGTATATGAGCTCCGATTGAGGTGATTTTCACATTGTTGAAAAGGTCTCTGTGTGTATAATAACGTTGAGGGGTTATGTGCTATGATTGTAAAGTTTTGACCCCCAAAAGTTCCATTTGATGCCTCGAGATGGATCTAGAAGGTTTCAGACCCCAAATTTCCAAATTAGGACTTGCAAGCCATTTCCTCCGATTTTTCCACCTAGAAACCAAGATAGATGAAAAATTATATAATGATCCATTCGAGATCAATCTTGTTTGGAAAGGAGAGGCTCGAGACATACAATCAGCCTCCTCGAGAACTAATATCCTCTCTGCTAAACCTATAAATATAGGTGGATATGTATTGAGACATCTTCATATGAACTTGATGCATCTTCCCATAATTTGTCTCCTTCGGGGATTTTATGCACCATACAATCATCATATCATTTGAAGTGTGGGGTTTAACGTAAGCCAAGATTCAAATCTATTCATTTGTTTCGAGACATATAATGATTAATGGGCATGACTTGAGCTTTCAATTGAATATTTATAAAGGATTTTTATATGGGAATTCTCATTCTCTTCCCTTGCTCTCATTCTATAACATTCTTGGGTCTCCCCTATCATTCAATATAAAAGGGAATATTTCAATCTCATGGTTTGGTGGATTCTTTCCTCAGTGCTCCCTCGGTATGGACATAACACTTGAGAAGCTACAAGTCGTTGTGATTGTTGTTTAGACATTGTAGAAGATGTGTAGTGGTTCATTGGTGTGTGAAAAAATGCTCCAAGGAAATTGTAGGCACGAAGGATAACATATTCCTAGGCTCGGTGCAAGGGGATGCTTGTAGATCCTAGGTCAAGTCTCAATCCATTGAAATTAGCAAAGCTACGAATAACCTTTATATTGAAGCAACAAAGCACTTTTTGGCTTTGCTAGACTAGGAACAAGAAGTCGTAATCATCCTTGTTATTCTCAACATATGAATGAATGAGTTGGATGTGGCTCTTTCTTCTATTTACAACTTGATTGTTTGCATTGCTAGTCATGTTAACTTTACTCTACCCTATATGTTTCCAAAAAGCTTTCCAACTTGCATGATAGTGGAAGAATTCAAAGGGGAGAGAAAATTAACTAGCCAAGTGGACACCGTTGCTAGTTTTAAATAAGTTTTTTGTTTTCAATATTCAATTTTTATTTCTCCGTGAAGGTGGAATATAGTTGGGAAAATTATATGACGGGAACTAATGACTAGCACGAGGAGCAAGTCCCATCTACGAAATTGAACATGAATTCTTTGCAAATTGGGGAAAGTGAATGCACCTAGTGAACGAGCGAGAGCCTACCAATTTTACAAGCTGTGGTTCAGAAATAACAAAGATAAACTAAACTAAACATGTTTTTGGAGTAGGGGAAGGGCGGTTAAGAATGTTGTTTCATTAAGGTCGTTCTAGACAATAGGGAGCTTAGTTGCGCACCCCGGTGAAAAGATTAGGATCGTTGTACTCTACTCAATATCAATAAATGAAGAAATGCTCTCACGCTTACCTTACGCTCTTTATCTATTCATGCTCTTATGGCCGCTCTTAACAATAGATGGATAGTAAGACTAGTCGTCACAACAAAGACATGTGTTTTGTTTATGTCTTTACTACTAGGAGAATTCATGAGGATTTACACCTACATGTTTTGGAGTAGGAAAACTTTGTTATCTTGGGAATTCCACATGTATGGAAAACCTATTAGATATTTTATCCCCTTAGAAATATGACATAAGAATGTATCGAGGTTGTATCAGTAAACTACAACCAACTTTTGATTAATATAAATAGTCATTACTTTAAAAAATGAATACTTTCTTGTAATTTTGAAGCAATATCAATGTAGATACAACTATTGTTATTTGCCCTTTTGGGATGACCCTAAAAAAGTTGTCCATTTGGGTAACTTGTCTTTACTACACTATAGAATGTCCAATTAAGGTGTCATTTCCTTTGTTAAAAAGCATATTTAGAAATATTTAAAATTAGTGGTCTTATAACCTTTTTGATGAAGTAGGGACAAAGTTACAAGATCTAAAAGTTCATATTGTAAGGCCTGAAGCGCCAATCCTGGGTGTGCGCACTTCCACCACAAACTGAAATAAAGGAAATCAGGTAAGAAGGATGCTTAGTGCATGTGAAGACACAAATTCCTCCTATATGGGGAGAGTTGGAATTCCTTGGGTGTGCAATGAACCAAAGGACAACTCTACCTAAGATGTATTGCAACACAAGTCAAACAACAAATGGTTTGACGAAGGGTTGAGGGAAAGACTTGAGCGCTCCACCAAATAGAGAAATTAGCTAAGGCATGGTGGGAACACTTAGGTGAGTCAACTTGACTCACCTAAGGGGTGCACACACCTAAGACGACATGTCAATTGGACAGATGTGGACGTCGGTCAAGAGTTTGGTGGGTTGGCCCGACAACAAAATGGGGAGTTGGGTGGGTCAGTTGGGCAAGCCTCCCGAAATCACCGACATGAAGGGTTGACCCAACATTATGAAAGGGCGCAACTCATGAGTCGCGTCAGATCACCTAAATGGATCGTTTGGGGAGGCAACACTTATAAAGGCACAAGTGCGCACAACCAAGAAGGCAGTTTGGAAGAGGGAAAGAAGAGCTTTATGGTTCTGAGACAAGATGAAACTAAGAGGGGAGAGCTCCCTCAAGGATCCAAGTCACTCCACAAAGGAGGACTTGTGTTTCCTTGAGGCGGATTCGGTGGACAGAGTTGGGAGAGCTTTTTTTGGGCCAATTTTGGGGAAGTATGGAAACACGGTCTGTTGGAGGCATGTGAGGACTTGTGCTGCCTTGAGGTAGATTCGGTGGATAGAGTTGGGAGATCTTCTTTTGGGCCAATTTTGGGGAAGTATGGAAACATGGGTCTGTTGGAGGCATGTGTGAGGAAAAACCAAAATTTGTGAAGTATGTGGAAACGAAGAGACAACAAGTCTGCGATTGAGGGCACGTTGAGGTGCACTGTAGGAGTTTGTGGATACGGTTGCAACATAGAGTCTTGGTGACAAATATGTGTATGAGTGTCTTGGTGAGGTGAGGCAAGTCATTTGACTCTGTCCAGTTGCAAACCGAGTTAATAGTGCTCATATTGTAATTGTTTTGCAATAACAAAGACTTAGCCGGGTGTTAGGCACAGTTTGTGCCTCCCACACCGTTTCTATGTATGTCTTTCATATGTTTTGTTGTTTTTCTCTTGGATTCTCATGTTCATGGATGTATGCTTAAATAAGACTAAGTGTCAAAGTTGTTAACAATTGTCTAAGTATACAAGAGTTGCACTAGAGTAGGAGTGTGACTCATCAGTAGCCTAGAACAGAGTATGGGTATGCTCTAGATGAAGAGGCATAGTACAAACGAAGTATCCTTGGTGTTTCCAAGTAACCAAGTGAGAAACGTCGTGGTGTCGCACGCCTCAAGAGGTGCACAATCGCAAGATTTGACTAGGCACACTGTGGGGACATGAAAAATGGTATTAGTGCTCTTCACCACTCTTGCAATCAGAACAATTGTGGTGGGGCGCACTTGTTGAGAAGACAATTTGTTGCAAAGTCGGTTAGGTGGGAATGTTTGCAGACCTTGTGAACTGTTTGGTGCAACAAACTGGTTCATCACAGACTTTGCATCCAACTTACGACAAAGGTTCAGTTGACGGTGTGGTGGAAGGTTGGTCTAGGCGCACACCTTTTATAGACCAAGAGCAGATTTTGTGGTGAGATGAAGCACTTCGACAAGGTGGGTGATTGCATAACTCATCACAGAACTTGTCGTAGAGTTGATCACAAAGGCTGACTAAGTTGGATTGATGTGTGACAGAATTCAATGACATATTTGTTGTGCACACCTTGGGAGACCAAGCGTAGAGTTCATTAGGAGAACCAAGCACTTGGGCAAGACAAATGAACATAGGATATGTCACATGACTTGTCACATATCTAATCATAGAAGTGGTTGCAGAAGCGAAATGCAGAGGGTGATTGTAGAAGTGATTGCGAAGGGGAGTAGTTTTGGGTTGCAGCAAGGTGAAGCACTTGGGTGTGTTGGATGACCCGAGGTGACCTAGAGTAGCTCCGTAACAGGCTGTTGGTTGGGAATATTTCCATTGTGATGTATTTGTGTCGTTCATCACTGAGAACAATGATTGAGTTGAGTAGGGTTGTTGGACAGGTGGATCAACTGCAACCTTTGGACGAGGTAACTCTTCATAGAGTTACAACAATTAATTAGCAGTAATATGACTTGAAAGCCAAGCGGTGGGTGCATGGTGCCTTGAAGCATAAGAAGTCAAGGTGCAGAGATGATAAGATATTGGAGATGAGTTTGGCCAGTTGAATGAGAAGTTTGGGACTTAGACGGATTTTTGAAGTGAACCAATGGACTCAACTTTGTATCACAACAAAGGTATTGTATATTTGTGGAGTTGTGGACAGTGATCGAGGGGAGTTCATGTGAAGAGTTGGTTGCTTGCTTAAGCAAAGGTCCAACACAACAGGCTTAGAACATGGTTGAAACCAAGGATGTTGTTGGAAAGGTATGGTTGGTTTTGAGTTCTTGCATTTCCTAAGTGTTACAATGAGTACTTTGAAGGGAAGTCAGATGACTTGGTGGTTCAAGTGCGATCTGTTTCCGTGATGAAATCCAACAGACTTGAGATGACTCAAGTAGTGCATATTTAAAGAAGTCTCGTAGCAGTTTGGGATGCCTTGGTTGGGAGAATGTGTAGAGAGCTTGGGTGGCCTGCTTGGACAAGTATTGTGGTGGACTTGGGCAGATTTGGATGTAACCATGGGGTTAGATTGAGGAAGTTGCCTAACTCTTTGATGAGGTGCGTTGGATAAGTCATTGTCGTGAAGTGGGAAATGAAGTATGTACATGTCGAGTTTAAGAGGATGGATGAGGCGCCCTCGTGTTTGGTGCCTTAGACAAATTCGTTAAGTCACACGATAACTTAACAATCACGTTGATTGTGCCAGAGTTTGGACGCTTGCAAGAGGAGAAAGGCAATTTATTTCTAAGAGATGGGTGGAGTCAGTAAAGAAGTTGACCACGAATTGTTGGCAATCAACTTGAATGGGAAGAACAAAAACTAAGTGACTTAGGTGGTGTTTTCTCACCTTTGTTATGGGACATTGGATGAGGCAGAGTGCACCTTCGTGAATTGCGGATGATTGTGCGATGACTCAGAGATCTGGGAGGGTCATTGGTTGGAGTTGGGAAAGTATTGGTGTGAACATGCCTAAGGCATCAAATTTCTATGAGGTGACTCATTATACTTGGAGCACTTTGAACGGTTCATTGGATGTTTTGAGGAGAGAGGGCATGTTAGCCACACTTATCGCAAATGTTGAGTTGCAGATAAGTGAGTTGAGCACTTGCCTTTGTTTGAAGGTTTGTGTGGACAAGAAGATTGCAACATGAAGAGATTACTTGGGCATGGGCGTTTCTCTTACTTTGGGCAACATGGTTGAGGGTGAAGCTGTAAATTCTAACCTTGTACAATGTCTATTGTAAACAAATATTCAGAAAAGAACAGAAAAGATACAATGGCAAATACAAACATTACACAGAGATTTTTCCCCTGGAAACCCAAACTGGGAAAACCAGTATATATTATATCCATTCATTGTGTTACATTGTTTACAATACAATATACATATAGGAGCCAACGGCATCCAAAACCCTAACCCAATGACCTGGATTAGTCCAAAACCCTGATTCCTTAACCGGAAATAGAAAACCATCAGCAAAAACCATGTGCCGAAAAAACCACCTAAATACATGACACGTTTCTCGAGGCAGAAAAAAAAATCTAGGGGCATTACCAGAGGACCCCCTCGTGCAAAGAATATAACACATACCCAACATTTTCCCACTTGTTGTTTTCTTTGCATACAGGGGGTTAAAGGGTTACATAGTCAAAAATCCAGGCCAGCAATGCCCATGGATCCTCTACACCAAGAAAAATTCTCAGTGCTCATAGATTTTGTTAATGAGTCTGCAACATTCTTCAAAGTGTCCACCTTCATCAATGATACTTTCTTTTC
>CBVK0101412168.1:0-17707 GCA_900067695.1 Picea abies | reverse complement strand
GATGAAGAAACCAACCTTGATTCCTTTTGGGGATACAAAGACAATGCAGAAAGTTAAAGCATGTTGAAACTAAAAATAGCAAGCTTAGAAACAAAAACATAATACTAAAAGGTGAATTGAGTAGTTGTGAAGAAGAGAATTACAAGCTTGAAAAGACCATTACTAGCTTGAAGGAACAATTATAATATTATGAGAAATTGAAAGCAGAATTGGATCACACAAAAGGGGAGCCACTATTGACAACAGAAAAGTTGAAGAAGTTCGAAAAAAGCATTGAAAAATTAGATGAGATCATTAGCAATCTAAGATCTCCAAATGAAAAGACAGGACTAGGATACAATGACAGTTTGAAGACAACAAAACAAGAGAAGGAAGATGAAAATGATGAAACCAACACTCCAGAACAAGTTGAAAAACAAGATAGAAGACTAGAATTCAGAAGGAATGTGACATCAAGAAGATCCTCTCCCATCAGGTATGAAAGAAATCATTATGAAGGAAACTACAAAAGAATAGATTGTGAACCCATATGGACCACACCAAAAAGAAGATCACTTACTCCTAGGTATCAAAATTTCTTTCTTGGACATTATTATACTTGTGGAAATTTTGGACACAAGGCAATCAATTA
This sequence comes from Picea abies, assembly GCA_900067695.1. Taxonomy (NCBI): domain Eukaryota; kingdom Viridiplantae; phylum Streptophyta; class Pinopsida; order Pinales; family Pinaceae; genus Picea; species Picea abies. The sequence continues at coordinate 17,076 of CBVK0101412168.1, read as the reverse complement.
TAGAATCGGTGAAAGGAATAACTATGCAAGCTACATGAATAGTGAAAATAGTAGATACAAAAATGTTCATAGACCTATCAACATAAATTATAATCCATTTGACCCATTAATGGATCAAAATATTGTATGTTACAAGTGCAATAATATTGGTCATAAAGCACAAGATTGGAGAGAGATGAAGGAAGATAATCATATGCCAACTTTTTGTATACCAACTACAACATGGAAAAGGAAAGAAACTGCACAAAATGAAAACTGTCAAATAACATTGGTCGCTAAAGAATGCAAAGAAGAATATGAATGGTTCATAGACAGTGGGTGCTCATCTCATATGACCAGAGATCAAAGAAAATTTGTCATCTTGAAGAAAAAGGGTGGAAATGTTACATTTGGAGATGACTCATCTACTAAAATACTTGGAAAAGGAATTGTAAAGCTTGGAAGTGAAAATGTAAAAGCAGAAAAAGTCCTATTGGTTGAAGAATTGAAGCATAATATCCCCGGTGTTAGCAAAATATATGATCAAGGATACACTCTTATGTTTGACTCCCGAAAATGTAAAATCATAGAAAATAACTCAGGAAGATAGGTTGCAACTGCAACAAGAAGACCGAACAACATATGCATCCTAGACATGAAGAAGAGAGAGAAGATAGAATCCACAGAAAAGGATTCCAAGGAAGAAAAAGTCCCAAATACCAAAAATAAGGATGAAGTATTATTGAGTGCCACATGTTCAAGGGGAGCAACCCCAAAGAAGAGAGTTACCTTTTTCCATTAAACTTAGGGGGAGAAGACCTACCCTTTGTCGTTGATGTCAAAGGGGGAGAGAAATTGGGATCATGATGATCGGGGGAGCATGAGTGTTTTCATAAATGACAAAGGGGGATATTGTTGGAAGATTGGTTGTTGTCATTGATATCAACCCTAGTCTTGGGTTTTGGACTGCAAGATTGATGAAGGTATTTGGACATGTAGGACAATGCACATGCAGATACAACACCCATGGATGGATAGTACACATCATGTTTTTTTCTGGTGGTATGTGGAACGTCACATGATCCTCATGGTTGAGGAGAAATGAATTTTTGAATATGACAAAGTGAATTGAAGAAGGAAGTACATGTAGGCCCTAAAGATAATTAAAGAAAATAATTACAAAATAAGAAAGTGTCAGATTGGCCCTAATGTTAAAATGAAGTGACATAAATGGTATAAATAAATATCATTATACATTCATTTGAAAAACAAGTCAAATTTCAGAGGAAACCAGAAGTAAAGAAGGCCGGATTTCAAGGGAGGATGAAGTCTTTTGGTGATGTGTTCTAAGGTATGTTATTTTCAGGTCATCTTACCATTTTCGCTATAATGTTTTTTATAGAATGATTCAGATGGTTAAATTTCTATGGTATTGAGAAGACATAACAAGGTACCTGTGGTAAAAGTTTTCTCTCTTGATTCACTATAATTATGGAGATACACTCTGTGGAAGATAGGGTTTTTGACCAGTACTGAAGCTAGTTAATAAACAGGTGTTCCAGGTAAAACAATCATAACTTCTTCATAGAGAATCCAAATGACGTGGGACAAATTGAATTGTAAATAGTACAGACTTTAGTTTCTTGTGTGCGAGTTTCAGAATTTCATGTTAAATATTGAGCGCAGGGCATTCTATACAATTTTGGTCTCTTGAATAAACCAGAATTAAACAAAGTCTACCATTCTCTCTATAACTTCTTTTTGGGGAGGATTCAATGAGTGAAACTTGGAGAATTTTCAGAGAATACATTGCGTAATATTATCTACAGGATTAGAGTATTCCAGGAATTGAATAATTTCATAAATTGAAGGAGTCTCAGGAACCATTATCAGGTTGTATGTGATGGTTGGTTGATGGTGATGATTTAATGTAAAGTTTTATTATCTCTCATATATTATTGGGTGGAAGGAAGGGGCAAGGATAGAGATTCAAATCCTCTCTTGATATTGGAGGATTGTATATTCCTGTTGGAGGTTTATCCCTCCCTTTACATTTGGAACCTATAGCTACCTTTGGAAGTCATTACTTCCCTTTAACAATAACTATTGATTATTTCTCATATATTGTGCACGGTGTATTGTGGTGTATTGGTGTAACTCTTATACTATTGTTCATTGCTCATTGGATATAGTTGAATTGTTTAAGTAAAAGTTGAAAAAGGTTTTAAATTGTACTTGATACTGATTCACCCCCCTCTCAGTATCAACAACATCACCCTGAGTGTCCATCTCCCACATGCATTTCCTTGCATTAAGCATAGGTATGTTCCACTGCTAGAACTAGTTTTGCTTACTTGCGACACTTGTTTCCTCCTTTGTATCATAGAATTCATTTGTTATGAAAAAATAAAAAAAGATGGGCAGGAAGGGAGTACTATATTATAATTGGTAGAAGTCGTGTCACCTTTGAACATAGCACAAAATTATTGAGTCCTTGTGTCATCATAATTTTGGGTCTTAGCATGGCCTTAGGAAGTTGATCTTGTTACAGAGTTTTCTCTACCGACTGGTTACTCTTCCAGTACCTATAGAGAATGTTATTGATGCCTCCTACATCTAATAGTCTCATCATTGAGTCTATGCTGTCAGATTCCACTACATGTCTAATGCTCTTGTTCAAAGGAAGTCTCACAACCTGCGTTGGCCACTCCTCAAAAATATTGACTTTGCATGTCAGCCATACCCTCAGTTTGTCTCAGAATCACATGATACTATGGTCCTATCACACACCCTGGACCTACTTGCATCACTGGTAGGTCACCTTGAACCCAACAATCGACATTTCATCATTGGTTGTTGACTGGGTGGTTTCCCTTATGTTCGAAGCCAAGACATATATTCACTCTTTGGGATTCATGCAGTGTCTTGGATGCCCTTAGCCTTATCGATTATTTCCTCTTCTTTGTCAGTAGTTTTCATCATTGTCTTTTATTCAGAGGTTATTTTTCGTGTACCGCTTGCATTTGATACACGCGAAATATGCACAGGGCCATTGGTTCCTGAACATGTTATTTGTCCGATATCCACCAAATCATAAAGCTCCTGCTTTGTTCCTCATGTTGACTGATGAGAGATGCCTTAATTATCTCCTTTCAGCGCGTCTCTTTCCATCGAATTCAACTCATCTATTCTGGATACAGGACCTAGAGTTTTATGAGTACCTTGAGGCTTGCATTCATTAGCAGTGGGCTCTCTCACCATTAATAGATGGGAATACATCAATGTCTCCTGATCAATGGATTTCTCAAGTGTTCGACACCGAATCCTTTATTCACACTTGTAGGAATGTACTCGGTGCCTTGATACCTACTTTCATTATTGGTAAGTTGTCTCGCATTTGTTAACGGTATACCTCAATGACCGGTAATCAAATGATGTCTCATTATGTTCGACCTCAACTCTCTTATTCACATGATGTAGACTTGCACCCTTGGTGGATAGTGTAGAAGACTTGAAGACATCACTATGTGGCCACAACTTTCCTAAGATGTTGCTTCCCTTTCATTGGACCAACACCTATTCGACTTTAGTGATCATGGGAGATCAAATTGTACTCCATTGTATACAGACATCTTCAGATTGATTTTGAGACTAGTTGAACTGGGCCTTGTTCGTGACTATGATAGCTTTTGGCATATAACCGTAATTGTATCTACCTATTCATGGCCACAGACACTTATTTGATATATTTTCCGCATGGATGTGCATTGTATTCTTGGCAACCATGTATGAAAATTCAGTACAAAATGTAATGATCAATCGAGTTCGTCCAGTTGGTTCTCTTCCACTCCACTCCTGGGTTATCTATAATGTATTTCGGCCATCACAAATACTCCTCTGATCTCACACATTAGGGGGCATATGTTATAGCAATACTTTCCTCACCATTGCTATCTTGCATAGAGGGCCTTTTTCCATTTCCCTATGCAGACTTATCATCCCTTTTTGATAAATCCAGAGCTAAAAATAAACTTTTTTCCACATATACGTGCCCTATCAGCTATACAGTAAGCGCACACACAAGCTGCTCCACTACAATCCACATACATCGTGATTTGTGCCAGAAAATATGACAAGAGATCTCTGATCCTTGGCCTTCCATATACTGGAAATGTTCCGACTCGGCCCTTCAGTTGCATTTTGAAGGCTATAAGAGCACAATTTCGAGCTATGGAAAAGAGGAGAAAGCATTCAAATTTGAGAGAAAAGTTACTCTGGAGAAATTAATTCATATTGAGTCTGCATCCCTTTGTCCCTCAAGTCTAAACATAGTGTTAAAACCCCAAAGCTCTTTCCCTATTGTTGAGAGAACCTCATTGTCTCTCTCTTTTGAGATTTCCTTTGGTGGAGGATTGAAGTGATGGAGACCTAGTTGGAAGGAACTTGATTCCTTGGTTTCGAACTGTGCCGACACGGAAGTATGTAATGTTGACACTTTTTTTTATCAATCATTAATTGAAATACTCCTTTCCCATCCTATTGGTATCATGCAAATATATGATTATTATCCATGGGCATGTTTGTAATGTTTATTAATGGATTATGCTATATGATGTGCTAACCCATTTACATTATCACTATATACTTTCTTTTCTTGTTTGTTGAGAAATTATTGCAGGTACAAAGCTTTGGGTCGAAGTTCTCAATGGTGGAAAATCATCAAATGTCAGATCGAGGTAGGCCTCTTTCTTATCTTGCACATTATTTTATATAGTATGCAATGGAATTGAATTGATTTCTGCAATCATACCTGTCTATTGTGGTTTATCCTTGGCCATAGAGAGTTTTTCCCTCGTAACAGTTGGTCACACCATAGTTCCACTTGATACAAATGGAATTTATTCCGAAGGAAACATGGCGAGTATCTCTCCTATCGTCATGATCGATATCTATCGTATTCTTGGCAAGGTTGAAAATGTATACATCGGTGTGGATTGTTTGTTGGAAGAAATTTTGATCTACACTGAGATCTTCAAAGAATTGTATGATGTATTCACTATGTCATATAAAGAGATGTCAGGAATCATCCCTTTAATTGTGGAACATAATATTAAAACCTATCTGGATATTAAACCAATTTGGAAATGACTTAGAGTTGTCAATCCTAGGAAGTCCTCCATTATTAAGTAGAGGTAAAAAAATTGCTTAACACTAGCTTTATCTAATATCATTCTTGTGAATAAAAATCAAGGAACCATCCTTGTATGCATGGATTTTCGAGACCTGAATAAGGCCTATCCCAAAGACAACTTCTTGATACCCTTCATTGATCAGATTCTCAATGAGTGTGCGGGAAGCAAAGCTTTTTCTTTTATGGATGGATTTTCAGGGTATAACCAAATTCATATTAAGCTCAAGGACCAACATAAGACATCATTTATTTGTCCTTGGGGTACTTTTGCATACCGAAATATGCCTTTCGGCCTTAAGAACGCTGGAGAAACCTTCAAACGAGCTATGACCTTCACATTTTACAATCTCAATCATATAGTTGAAGCCTATCTCAACGATCTCGCTACTCACTCCTGTAAGAGAGTGGATCACCCTACTCACCTTAGGCTAGTTTTTGAAAGATTTCTCCATTACCGCATATGTTTGAACCCTCATAAATGCATATTTTGTGTTAGTTCAGGTTGAATTCTAGGATTTTTAGTCTCTGATATTGGGATTATGGTGGATCTGTTAAAGGTTGAGGCAATACTTCGATTTCCTCCCTCGCACACTATTCGTCAACTTCAAGGTTTACAGGGGAAAGCTAACATTTTATGAATATTTATAGTGAACTATGCCAATATTACTAAGGGTTTCATGCGTCTCTTAAATAAGGACACTCCATTTATCTGGGATAAGCAAGCCAAAGAATCCTTCGATGATTTGAATAAATCCTTGGTATCGATGCCTCTGTTGAAGTCTCCTAACAACAATAGAGATTAATTGCTTTATATATCCGCATCCAAAGAGATGATTGGTATGGTATTGGTTGAGGAGGATGACGAGCTCCATGAGAACACCATTTAAAATCTTATTCGAAACTTAGTCGGCCCTGAACTCAAATATTATCATGTTGAAAAGCTAGACTTGGTTGTCATTCACGCGATTCAATGATTACGACACTATATATTTATTTGAAAAACTAATGTGATTGCCGATGTCAATCCATTTCAATGTGTCCTTACTAGGCATATCATAGGGGGAAAATACAATAAATGGATTGTCATTTTACAATAATTTGATCTAGATTTATCTTTTGTGAAATCCAAGAAATCGTTAGTTTTTGCAGAGTTAATATCTGACTTCCCTTGGTTAGATGAGGATGTTATTCATGTTGATTCATTTGTGTATGAACACATTTTCCTTGTCTCATTGTCAGACCCCTCGTATGGATATATTGTTGTCTATCTTCAAACTTTGAAGCTCCCTCAACATCTCTTAAGAGATGATCGACGACATATACGATACCAAGCTTAGAACTACCTTATCATCGATGAAACTTTTTATCACCGAGGAGTAGAAAGTATCTTTCATCGTTGCTTGACTCACAAATAAGTTGAGTCTGTTTTGAATGACTGCCACAATGGAACTTGTGGTGGTCATCTATTTGGGCTTGCAACAACCCATAAAATTTCGCGAGCCGGTTATTTTTGGTCATTTGTTTTTAAATATTGTGTCGAAGGGGTTAATAAGTTTCACCCCTGCCAGGTGTTCACTCGGAAGATGTGCTTGCATCTAGTTGTTACTGTTAGTCCCTTCACAAAATGGGGGGTGCATTTTGTGGAATGCAACCCAACTTCGGTTGGGGGTCATCAGCACATTATCGTGGTCGTATACTAATTTACTAAGTGGGTCGAGTCCATGCCTATAGTTAAATCCAATGGTAATATTGTTTCTTTCTTCGTGTTCAATCAAATTATAGCTAGGTTTGAAATCCCAAGTGAGATTGTCACTAATCATGGTAGTCACTTTCAGAATGAAATGATGAAAGAATTAGCATTGAAAATGGGGTTTAAACATGGTCATTCTTCCCCTTACTACCCCCAAGAAAATGGACAAGTAGAGGCCATGAACAAGTCTCTCATGACCATTTTGCATAAAACTGTCAGCCAAAGCAAATCTGACTGACATATCATGCTTTATCCAACACTTTGGGCATAGTGAACCTTGGTTAATACTTCCACTAATTTTTATCCTTTCCAATTAGTGCACAGTCTGGATTCGATCCTACCTATTGAATGTGAAATCCCTTCTCTTAGATTGGCAGTTACACTTCTACCTGACACTTCTTATCTCGAAAAACACCTCGTACACCTAGAGAGTCTAAATGAGAAGCATCGAGAGGCCTCCATGTCTATCTAAGATAATAAACGATGTGTCAAGGTCCAATATGATAAGTTTGTCTGTCCTCAGTATTACACTGTGGGTGACTTGGTCCTTCTGTATGAACAAGCCAAAGAACCACTGGGGGCAGGAAATTTCAAACCCATGCGCATGGTCCCTATATTGTGAGACGTGTCTTAGAAAAAGGAGCCTATGAATTAGAATATTATGAAGGAAATATTTTGGCTGAGCCCATAAATGGGCTCTAATTGAAAAGATATTACGCTTGAGCCCCAAGCTTGGGCGAAACTCTTTGTATACTAATGTATTTTAGTGTATATATATTTTCCCCCTTTTCTTATCTTCAACTTTCTTATCGAGTTTTCCCTTGGTTGGCATATGTCAATGGAGTCTTCGGTCTACTTAGGATTTGTAGACGAGGCCATTCATCATACAGGGAACTTGGCTTCCACTACTTGGGTTGTTTACTCACCTGAGGGTCTACTACTGTCTTAAGGTGGCGTTTTCCTTGGCCCATCAACGAATAATGTGGTCGAATATAGCGTCATTATAGAAATTTTGTGTGATTCCATTTCACATGGTATTCACTCTTTAGAAGTTCTCATGGACTCCCAGTTAGTATTATTTTAGTTGAACGACAGTTACCATGTGTGAGACCCTACTCTACTACGATGATTCTTATGGGTATGACTTTTGTCTGATGCATATGATATTTTATTATGTATCATCACATACCTAGAAGTTCTAATTATGTATCCGATGCATATGGTAATTTTTTTTAGATTGGCATTTGTCACATAACTAAAGAAAAGAAAACACTTTCATCAATGCACACATTATAGTATAAGTAAAGTCGAAGATCAATGTTTTTATATATATTTCATCTCTCCAAAACATGGTGTTATAGTACAAAATTGGGGCTCACACCCTCAAAATACATATACAACTAATCATACAATAATAATGACATCTACGCATGTGGCACCATATGTGTGTCATGATAGCATACTATGGCATTTGTGAGACGCCGAAATATTTGCACCCAAGCATGGGGCACACCTACCACCTGCCACTGCATTACCTCTGGAAAATCCTCTACCTGAACCATGGAATCCTTTGTGTCAAACGAGACACATTTCCTTGCACATTTTGAAGAACTCTATCAGTGTCCCCTCTGGCTAGCTCATCCCCTGGTTCCTCCACCAGTGCCATGGAAGTCTGTATGGACATCGTGGACCCACGTTTTCATCACATACATGTTTAGTTAGTACTTGACATCATCCAAAAAAAAAATGTTTTCTTATACAAAAATACAAAAAAATGAAATATTCAAAAAATGTTTGCATACCTATGTCTCCATAGGCGAAACCTGGTGGTAATGGAATTTATGGATCTCATTTGAATTCAATCCCTACATAATGGTAGTCCTCTAGATCCATCACCTGTCGAATCCACTAGAAGAAAATCTCATTGTTGTAGGGTGTTGGCACCCTACCACCTCCCTGTCGCCTCATCACCTCAGTCCATTGTTCCATGGCTGGATTGTTAGGTCCATGCAGAACAATCTTGACTCTAGAGCCCAAGCCTAGAACCCGCTCGAAGAAAGAACTACATAGGATAGACACGAACCCGAAGTTCCTCTTTCTACCCAGTTTGCAGTCTCTCAGTTGGCTCTTCATGTTGGCCAACAATGAGGTGCACTAGTCATAAACCATGGGTCATAATCACTCCACTGAATAGAACATAAGTGGCCTCAATTCCTTATGCAAAGAGGCCGACCTTGTGATCTGTTTCAACACTAGGACAACAATATTGAGACTTAGCTTGTTGATCACTCTGATCGGGAGTTGGATCCATACCTTTTCGGTCCCTACAATGCAATGAATGGATATATAATCCTCTATGTTCATGCCACTCCCGGTTCCCTGGGATTTGAGGTTGACCATCTCACCTCGAAACGATAATCCTATCAAGAAGTATATGTCCTCAACTTCAATCCTCAATGGTTTCCCATCAAGGTTGAAGGTCTTTGTATCTGGATTCCAGTAGTTCACTAACATATGGAGTAGTCTCACTTGAGCCCTCATGCCTTTGAGATCCCAAGACTTATACAACCCACATCTCTTTAAATCCATCTAGTCCCCTAGATCTCTCTCCACTGCATCATCCACCTCTTCATTCTCTCTTTCTCTCCACTCTAGCACCATCTTGCAAGATTCAAACCATTTTTTGAGTTAGTAACATTTTAAAAACCATATCCATGGACTTGTACATGAGCTACAGTTTACAAAGTCATGTATAGGTCTTCTTATACGTTGGTTGTTTTATAAACAGTTGTGTATATGGTTGCGTATACACGAACCAATGATCTACAACCCACATATACTCGAGTTTCTAAGTTGCACCTTAAAATGATAAAAAAGGGACATAATTTCAAATATTAATCAATTAGAAATAAAGAGAGGAGCAAGATGAATTACCTAGTCCAGAAGGTTGTTGATTCCATCACTCGTGGCTCCCACAATCAGCAGTTGAAATTTAGGGGCAATTTGGTCCAAAATGCACGATTTGGGTAAAAAATACAAATGGTATAGTAAAATTGTTTATTTTTTACTATTTATAGAAAAGCATTACCCACTTTGCATAGCTTTTACTAATGTTTTGGCCTAATGGACTAATACGACAGTGCATGGAGTTGGTTTTGGTGGTTTTATCCAAGGATTATTGCGTCTTTTAGAGCCATGATGCTCGCTCGTAAATTTGGATAGGTATTTTCGTCAACCAACATATAGGATAGGTCATCAATCCATTATGCACATTTGCATCATCCTATGACTACAACTCATATGCCTTAGATATGAACCCATTTGGTAGTGACACAGAACCTTCTTTATACAACTAGAAGTGTCATTATTGAATGGTAGAGACTTACCAAACATGGGTACCCTAGTTAGATCCTTTGCGCCATTCGGTGCCCATGGAGATATTTTTTTCCATAGGACTGGGAGTCCCTTATAGCTAATATATGACTTTGCATTTGAACCTCATTTATTACTCATAAGCATGCTGACCTATACTTAGCGGGACTCCCAACGAGTCTGATTTTAGCTCTTTTCCGACACTCTCAAAAAGCGAAAAGATTGTTGAGTGAACTTGTCCCTTTCACACTCGTAAATTGGATTTGAAAGGACGTCTATTTGGTCAAGTAGACTAAATTCATGAAAAATGACATTTTTGGCATTAATTTGTAATTGCATCTCATTTTCTTGCTTGTACTATTGAGCCTATTGTTGGTTCTCGCTTTCACATTATAAGCCTATGACCTTAGCATTTTGCATCATCATACAAGCAGAGCCTTATTTATATACTTTGCATATTGACACCCTATACCCAAGAGGAAACATTCCCCCGAGTGTCCATATCCTACATGCACCTCCTTGCATTGAGAGTAGGTATGTTCCACTACTAGAACTAGTTGCTTACTTGTGACACTTGTTTCCTCCTTTGTATCATAAAATTCATTTGACTATGAAAAAACAAAAAATATGGGTGGGAAAAGAATATTATGTTATATTGGCAGCAGTCGTGTCACCTTTGAACATATCACAAGATTTTGAGTCCACCTGTCATCAAAATTTTGGGTTTATTATGACCTTAGGAAGATGAGATCATTACTTAGAGTTTACTCCCTTAACTGGTTACTCTTCCAGTCCCTATGGAGATTTTGATTGGTGCCTCCTACATCACAAAGTTTCATTATTGAGTCTATGCTGCCAGAGTCTTCCATATGTCTCATGCTATTGTTAAAAGGATGTCTATCATCCTGCGTCGACTATTTCTTATAACTCTTGACTTTGCATGTCGGCCATACCCTCAGTGTGTATTAGAGTTACATCAAGCTATAGTCCTATCATGCACCTTGGTCCTAATTTTATCATTGGTAGGTAACCTTGAACCCAACAGTCGCCATTTCATCATTGGTCACTGACTGGGGGGTTTCCCTTGTGTTCTATGAAAATAAATATATTCACACATTGGGATTCATGTAGTGTCTTGGATGTCATTATCCTTATTGGTGGTTTCCTCTCCTTTGTCAACAATTTTCTTTATTGGTTGTTATTCATAAATTCTTTTTCTTGTACCACTTGCATCTGGAGCACACGAAAGACGCACAAGGTCATTGGTTCGTGAACATGTTCTTCGTGAACATGTTCTTCATCCGATTTCCTCCAAATCATCAAGATCTTGCTTTGTACGTCATGCTAAATGATGAGAGATGCCTCAATTCTCTCATTTTAGTGGGTCTCCTTCCATCGACTTCAACCCATCTATTCTGGAAATGAGGCCTAGAGTCCTATTAGTACCTAGAGGCTTGTAGTCATTAGTGGCAAGTTATCCCACCATCGACAGTTCATAATACATCATTGTCTCATGATCAATGGATTCTTCAAGTGTTCGAACTCAACACCCTTATTCAAACTTGTAAGAATATACTCGGTGCCTTGATACCTACTTTCATTATCATTAGGTTGTCTCATGTTTGTTAACGGTATACCTTAATGACTAGTAATCAAACAAAGTCTCATTGTGTTCGACCTCAACTCCTTTATTCACATGATGTAGACTTGCACCTTTGGTGGATCATGTAGAAGACTTGAAGACATCAGTTCATAGTCACATATTTCTTGAGCTGTTACTATCTTTCATTAAACCAGTACCTATATAACTTCAGTGTTCATGGGAGATCAGATTGTACCCCATTGTATATAGATATATCCATATTGATTTTGAGACTGGTTTTACTAGGACCTGTTCGTGACTATGAAAACCTTTGGCATGTATCCACCTTTGTGTTTCCTATTCATGTCCATGAACAGTTTTTTGGTATATTTCACATGGATCTGTAGTGTAATTGAAATTGGCAGCTATGTGTGCAAAGCCAGTACAAATTGTAATATTCTCATGAGCAACTAGTTCATCCATATGGGTCTCCATTACTGTACTTTTGGGTATTATAATGTATTTCTTCCATCACAGATACTCCTCTGACCTCACACATTAGGGGGAATATTTTATAGAAATCGTTTCCTCACCCTATGCAAATTTGCTCAGAAGGCCTTTTTCCATTTCCCTATGTAGACTTGAAGTCCCTTTTTGTAGTTCTCAGAGCTAAAAATAATATTTTTCCACATATACGCGCCCTAAATATTATACAACATGTGTATACGTAGGTTGCACCATTACAACCCGCGTACATCAGGTTTTGTGCCAAAATTAAAAAATGGTGTCGGGTTTCCATGTCACGTCACGAGATCTGTGATCCTTGACCTTCCATATACTGGAAACGTTCTGAATCAGACCTTCAGTTCCATTTGCAGGCTATAAATGGGACATATCCAAACTGTGGAAAGGAGGAGAATAATTCAAATTTGAGAGAAAAGTTACTCTAGAGAAATTATTCACTTCATATTGAGTCTACATCCCTTTATCCTTTTAAGTATGAACACATTGTTCAGCCCCCAAGGTCTTCCCTACTTGATTGAGAACCTCATTGTCTCTCTTATATGAGCTTGCATTTGGTGGAGGATTGAAGTCGTGGAGGTCCAGCTAGAAGGGACTTAGTTTCTTGGTTCCGAACCATGTCAACATAGAAGTTTGTCATTCATACACTTTTTTTTATTACATTTTAATAGAAATACACTTTTCTCGTCCAATTAATGTCTTGAAAATATTTGAATTTTTATTCCATGGGCATAGTTGTTATGAATATTGATGGATTATGCTATTGAATGTGCTAACTTTATATATTATCACCATATGCTTGCGTATCTTGGTTTTTGAGGACAAGTTGCAGGTGTATTGCTTTGGGTCAAGTGCTTAGTGGTGGACTTCATCGAACATCTGGACGAGGTAGGCTCTTTATATTCCCTTGTTGGCATATTTGTTTATATAGCATACTTGAGATTAGAGTTGATTTCTGCAGTCATTTCCGTCTTTTGTGGTTTACCCCATACCATAGAGAGATTTTCCTCCTAACACTAAGGGTTGGATAAAATGCACAGGTGTGCATGAAATTAATAAAATGGATTTTTAAATAGAAGAAATAATAATATGAGAGAATAAGAATACACATAGAATAGTATCTAGAGTCAAACTACACTAAGTATAACTAGAAGAAGACTCCTAATTAAACTTTAACTAAGATCTAGTTAGGAGACACTCATTAAATGAGAAATTGGAGAGCAAAGTGACAACTAAGAGAGAAAATAGGAACACATTGGGGAATGTGAGGGAATTTGTCTTTTTAAATAAAATAAAGTTTGGTAATTACTTGTGCAACTTTCGGAGAGTATGACAAATGTGTGGGTGAATACTCATAATTAATTTAAATTAGAAGTTAATTATTTGTGCATGAGGACAAGTTTCAGTGAGGAAAATGGATATAAAATAAATGGTGTAGAAGGGAAAAGGGATGACTTTTGGAGTATTGTTATGTTGTCAAATGTTTGATTGACTAGATTTTACTTGTGAGAGTTGGGACTCCAAGCTTTTGAAAAGAGTGGAAGCTCTTCCTTGCAAGGTAGACTTAGAAATTATTGTGTTCTAGTTTTTTTTCTTGGCCCCTTTGCAAATTGGGGAGATAAGTGGGGAGGAGAGTACCCCTAGCATTGGTTGGGAGGTACCGGTGAAGTTTTCTTGATTAGCAAGAAAGAGAACAGAGAAGCGCAAGACTTTGAAGGTCATATTCATTTCACAACCTTCATTGGTTTGGATATTTTTATATTATGAATTTATTTTGTAGTACGAGTGTATTAGTATGTTAGATTGGTATGGCTGCTATAGAATCATTAGAAATTTTGAATGCCAAATTGTTACAATTTATGCCTAACGAATAATAGTTACAATGTTTACAATTTTCAAAGTTTCTTTGTAATTTCGAGCATTTTTGAGCTCTAAAATTTGAGTGGCTTGATCCCCATTATAAAACTCAAAATTATATTGTGTATGGTCTATGTTTTAAGAATTATATTTCCATCCATATTTGTAGTTCGTATGATCATATTTTTTAGTTGAGATTATTTTTAAAGAAATCTAATAGAGTATTATTCATTGATAACTAAGGAATTAATTCCAAATTTCTATCGTGACTTCTCTGTTGAGTTTCGTTTTGAATCCTAAATCAACTCATATTGTGGGATCTCTATTGAATTTTACTCTAGATCCAAATTTATTAGTAGCATGGAGTCTCTATTTAATTTTATTATAAATCCAAATTTTCAGGATCGTGGAATGCCTGTTGAATTTGATTATAATATGAATTTTCAGGACTATTGACTTGCTTTTTAACTGTAGGCGTTAGCCCCCTTTTTTTACCTTCACATTTATGCACGTGACCATGGGCTAGAACTTAGCGTTGGACAAAAAGGAGCTATTCAGAGCTTTGGAACACTGGTGCTCCGAAGGTTTCTTCAACTCCAACACTCTAACTCACCAAAGTGTTACCTATCGAATTTGGTCAAAGAGAGGTTGACCGACATATGTAGGTTCTACTCTGTCCTTCCACTTTACTTCATCAACGATTATGATTTAATCAGACGGCTTGCAAGTATTATCCTCACACGAGAATCTATAGTGGAGCTCTACATTGAAACTATGGGCTTCAGAGTTTCTCTACACCCAACAACCTTGAACTATTTCACCCGAATTTTCAAACCGTCGAAGGGATCGGGGATATGACACCTTAGTCTCTCCTTTGATCAATGGTTGACATCCACTTCAAACTTCTGGACTACGGGAATATCTTAAATTTTAACATATATGACTCAATTTCGTCGGAGTGCCAAAATACCGAACTTCCGAAGGATGAAGGATCAAAGATCTAATGGTCCTCATTCGATCTCTAGATCCACGAACATCCTTTACTCTGAAACTCTAGGCTCCAAGGTTCCTTTCTCCTTTTCACCACAAAACTCCTGAATTTTTGAATGTTGAATTGGTGAAGGGAGGATATCTACAATCCACGTTCACCTGTCAATGAATGGTCATGATTTACTTTGGAACTCTTGGATTCAGGGATTCTTTCTCCTAATCACTACCAAACTCTCGAATCATCGAATGTTGAATTGGAAAAGGGTAGATATATACAATCCACATTCACCTATCAACGAACGATCAAGATTTACTCCAGAACTTCAAGTGTCAGGGATTCTTTCTCCTGATCACTACCAAACTACCAAATCGTCGAATGCCAAATTGGCGAAGGGAGAATATCTATGAACATGTGTACCCCAACTTATAGTCAGGATTTACTATGGACTTTAGAGCTTCAGGGTTTCTTATCCCTTAGTCTGTTACAGCTCAAACTTGTTGAATCATCGAAACCCTTAAGGATCCAACAAATCGCATTCACCCACTGATCTATGGTGTAGATTCACTCTGCGACTTCAGGCTTCGGGGCTCACCTAGCACAAACAACTCTTTTTTGATGAATTGGTGAAGTCCAAAGGACTCAGGGTTTAACGAGTGCTCTCTTCCTGTCTGATCTAACGGTTGTGAGGATTTCAAGTCCTCACGAATAGATCTCATCCACCAGTTCTTAAACAAGAAATTTTACACTTCTTGGGTCCCATATTGAACTGTGTACATGATTTTTCTCCTAATCTTTGTCACTTATTTGAATTAAACTCTAGCGCTCACTTTCACTTCCCTCTTAAGCTCTGGACTTTAAAAGGTCGCTTGCGTAGTTTTATGCCTACTCTGTGTAAGTTTGCATTGTGTATCCTAAGCTATGTTCTTCAGAAGTTTAAGGCCTCTGCCCACCTTGAGTGGTCTCTGCACACACTTTTTGTTGTTTCTCCTGAAATTGGACTTTCAAAAGTTTCGTCTGCACACTCCTTGCATTGACACTGTGCACACTTTGCATTATGACTCCCAGAAGAGAAACTTAGGAACGTAAAAAATATTTTAAATTCTTTCTCAAAATCAGACAACACCCAGACACAGTTTTACATCAACACAATATATTTTAGTTTAGAAATTTCAAAGCAAGCTTATAGTCTTCTCTCAGGATTGAGAGATTTTCTCTTCCCTTATTTTCAAGTAAAGTTGAAAACTTCATTATTGATAGATTGAATACTTAAGGGTTTATGGTTATTATTGTTTTAAACTTATGTCATGATATTATTGAATTTCTTCCTTTTCTTTCAAATAGTAATATAATGAATTATTGTAATAGCATACAATTGCATTATGTAAGTGGTGATCATGTTACCAGAGTTTCTGTGTTCTTTGAAGAAATTGTAGTTAATAATATTGGTAATTCTAGTTGAACTTCAGAATCGATTGAATTTATGGGAATTATATACTTCCTTGTTCCTCATGACACTCACCAGTCTTGAGACATTAAATGGTCAAAATCAATTGGATGAATCCTAGACTGAGGGTTGATTATGTGTCTTGGAGGTCCTAACCTTGTAGGATAGGTTGGGTGGGTAGACTTTGTATGCTATATTTATGTGATGTGGCAGATATTTAAATAACATTGAAATTGTATTTAAATCTTGTTGTGCATTGAGATGAATAAAAATAAGATGTGTATGTAATTATGAATGTTGTTTCATGTAATACTTGTTCTAACTAAGGACTTGAAAAAAAAAAAATCTTACTGTACTCACTTACTTTTATGTCGTGAGATCGGAAGAG
>CBVK0101412167.1:0-15695 GCA_900067695.1 Picea abies | reverse complement strand
GGAAAAGGTGGGTGGCCCCTGATATCCACCTGGATCAGGGTTAGCCCTAAAATAAGGAAGTTGGGTTAAGTCAGTTACAAGATAACCCCTTATGGAAGCTGCTTGGAGATTATAAGTAAGAGAGCAAGGGTCTCCTATTAGCACCTATTGAGCACATTGAATATCTATTATTGTGTAAGGCTTATTGCAGGTACTTATTAATATATCTTAAGTTACACAAGTCTAAGGTAGCACGAAGGGTTGACAGTGAAAGTTTTGGAGTTGTAGAAGTATTGAGAAAATCCTAGTTTTGGATGTGTATGCGGGCTGCAGTGGAAGAGTTTGTGTATGTACGGGGGCTGACAGTATAAAAGGGGCATACAGTTAGAAAAAACATGAAAGCTTGGGTTTCTGAAGGTATCAGGTTCTTAGATTCTGAAAGCAAGCTCCTAGGAAGGTCTACAGTGATGTACTCCTACCACGTGTGTCTACACATTCTTATGGATATTAGTAGTCATGTCAATGGTACACTGAGAGTCAAATCCTCTATGTTCCATTGAACCTCTGGTAGTACTTGAACCAACCCTGGATAGTATGCACCTGATATTCGTCATGTTACTACTGGTTGGTTATCCCCATCAAATATACATCAATGATGGTTCCATTGGAATCTTTCGAGACTTCTAAGCCCCACATCAACATCATACAAACATATTAGCTCTTGAAATTACATCCCAAAAAGAGTATATACCTCATAAAAGTACAAAACTATTTAAAATCTTAAAAACACAGAGTCTTACCAATGGGGCCCCACTATGTTCGAGGGGGAAGGGCCAAGTCTAGATCATGATGAAAGTATGTCCCCTTATATGGGTATTCTTCTGTGGCTATGATCTAGTTCATTAGCCAATAAAAAACTCATCATCAAATGCATTAACTATCATGTTTTTGCATAGTCAATGCATCAAGTCTATCCATCGTTCCATTTTGGGCTCTCTCAACCCACATTGAGCAGTGCAACATTGAGGTCAGGTACATGGGAGTCTCTCAATAAGGAAGTAACACAAAATACTCATGTATCCAAAGAATTTATGTCTCCCTAGTTAGATCTTCATTAACCGCTCTTTAGATTAACTAATATAGTAGAATTCCAGTCAAAAACTATGGGATCCAGACACTATACTCCATAATGAAATAAAGGATGGGAAATCTAGTGGGGTCTAGTAGATCCCACTATTCGAGTAAGTGTATACATGATGGCTTGTAAGCTATCATCTTGGATAGTAGAAATGTGAATCTCGTTGTTGTTTTTCTAGGTGTTAGACCTATAGTAATGCTCTATATAGCCACTCATGATGTCTATAGCTCCATTGTGACCTCCTCCATGTAAAATTGTTGGCTCTCCTTTGTTAGGATAGTCTAGTAAGGAAATACAAGTCCTCAACACCTATCTCAAGTATCTCATCATCAATGCGAAAGGAACTGATATCAGGGTCCCAGAACATAACAAATCTTCATAGTAGTCTCAATTTGCTTTGCATGTTGGTACATTTGAAGAACTTGAGAAGAACATACACTTGTAAAGAACCAATAAAAATAGGGTCTCTAAGAGTAGCAATATGATCTACGTCATGATATCTCTCATGGCAATATTTGAGGTTCATCATGTTTACATGATGAGTAAAACATGAGAAAGTCAATGCAAAAAAAATAAAATTGAAAAGTTAATTTTTTGGGATGTGCACACTCTCCAATTGTATGAGTAGTGCATGTGCATGGGCCCGACATTAACCTAGTTCGCACAAGGTCTTATGTGCATGGCCAAGCTGAAGCAGGCCCACGTGCATAAAGCCCTACTTTTTTGAAGGATTTGGGACCCACAAAAGAATTGAAAAATTAAAAATTAAAAAGACAAGATTGAAAAGCTTAGTGTATAGAGTTACTTGGATCATACAACAATGAAAATATTGTGATAGAATCCTTCAGAATCTATAGTTGAACTTGGACAGTAAAGAGGGATCGATAAACGATCAGCGATCAAATGGTAAACATAACTTCTTTTTCTTATATTTATAGATTTTTTACCATAATTTTCACATGCTAAGATTTTTTCAGATATGTTTCCTCCTAATTTGTGGAATTAGCTTAAATTGTTGTCTAGATTGACATTTTTAAGGTGCATTTGAGTTTTGCAGGGTTAATTTCTCTACTATTGATGTCCTCCAAGATCAACATTAGTTTGATTCCCAAGGTAAAATTATTGACTAACATATAAGGTTAGGACTTTTTTCCATGCATATGTGCATCATTGACCTTATTTAGTCTTATTTTACCTTAGGATTGACTGCGCTAGGTTGCGACACATCCATCACTCTTTATTTGTCATTTTTTGTAACTTGCATGGTAGATCCTATCTATCATGGGCTACCCTAGTTAGCATCTTGATTACAATACGACGTCACTGCTAAGTATTTCTCACAGGATTGGGAGCCCCATTAACCCCACGATGACTTTGATTAAAAACTCACATGATTCTCTCTCTTCTATTTCTAGCATGTTACCTTTGTTATTTGGTTTGCATTTGTATTGCAGACTACTGCTTGTGTGCTTGTGCCTAATGCTTCATTGTAGTTAACTTCTTCATGTTGATCTCCATTGCATTCACTTTCATTGATAACCATTTGCATTCAGTGTTCATGCATTTCAAACCTTATCACTAGAGGAGACATGCTTATGAGTTTCCATATGTTACATTTTTCCTTTACCTTTTTTTTTGCATTGGATTGTTCCATGTGCTTGTAACATAGTTGCTCATCTCCTCCATTGTATTGTGGCATGCATTTGTTCTTTTTCATGATTTATAAAATGAAAAGGACAAAAAAAAAGAGAGAGAGAAGGATAGAAATAATTGAGATCTTTATTTTTCAATCTTTGTGTGGTAGTAATCAGTCTATGTTGCCCTTGAACAAAGCACTTGTTTTAAGTCAATTCTTTGCATTTGTGGTGTAATATTTCCTTTAAAGGTATACCATGGTTATAAGTTAGTACTCCTTTGATTGGTTACTCTTCTAATCCTTGTGGATAATTCCTCAACACTTCTTGCATTGATGGTTTATATCATTGGTTTCTTTTGGCGTCAGTTGTCGCCCAAGTGCTTATAGTGTCATGTTAATGTTTGAGGGAAGTTTACAATTTGTGTCATCTATTTATGAGTTGTCTTGACTATCAAGGTCGACCTTCCCTATATCAAGTTCTTCTTAGTTTATCATGATATACAATGATTTTTCTCATGCCAATGCGGAATGATTCATTAATGCATTTCCATTGGCAGGTCTTCTCCTATTAACATCAACACATTATTCTATGAGGGAGACTTTGAGACTTTTATGGTACCTTGGGGCTTGTAGTAATCAATGAAAACTTCCCTTGCTTTTGACAATGGGTTCTCATAAATGACTCTAGTGTTTGACCTCAAAACCTCTATTCACATTGGTTAAAATGTAATTAGTACCCTAATACCCATTATTATCATCAGAGAGTCACCTCCTTTCTAGAAATGATATACATTAATAATCAATGATCAGAAGGTTTTCCCCATGTTTGAATTGAGTTCATTTATTCACATGGTGGTGATTTATATTGTTATCACCCATTTCTAGGGATAACTAAGGAAATGATGTCTCGAGGCCCTCAGGTTGCAGACATGGAGTGTCGAGGGACAGATCAACCCATGATGTCCACTTACACAGATGGAGACCCTCTTCACCACCATACTTCTTCGGTTCGTCATGATGGCATCCACCACATCATCCTTATTTTTGATAGACAATGGGTCTTGATACATGAGGTACAAGTTAGGTATTGTGGTAAGTGACACTTTAATACTTCAGGCATTTAAGTATGTTTCATTTAAAGTTGCTTTTGATTATAGAATGTGTACTTGAAAATTATGCTCTTTGCCCTATTTCACCTACGTGGTTGACATTGTTCCCTAGTAAGTGGCCACCCTTGGGGAAAGGTTTGATACTGAGAGGTCTTCTTGATGAGTCATCATACCATTCCCAATAATGCTTATCATTTTTCACACTTCATCCTTTTTGTCTCCTTATCTTTTGTGATTTTCGGGTGTATTGACTCAAGAAGGGATTGTACCTCATTTCATGGGAAGAAGGGGATGAAAGGCCCAGAGGGAATGTAGTTGGAAAATATAAAAGCCAAAAAGTATAACCTTCTAGATGCTCGCCCAAAGAGGTCTTGAGAACAATGAAACATTTCTCTTAAAATAATTGAAGACCTGCAAAAGGAAATTTCACATATATAAATGTCCCACTTGTTGAAGAATATACACAAGTGTGTTATACCCTTTGATTTACCCATATGGCACTATGTGTACCTCCAGATTCAAGTGACATTATGGTACTACCTTCAAGTCTTATGTTACCCATTTGGAGTACCCAATTGTTCTAGACTATAATTAATTAATGGCAAATAATGGGCTTGGAAAAAAGTTGCATTGAAAACAAGGGTGCAAAACACCCTCTACAAAGGCACCCATAAATGAGACAATACAAACCCTTGTATGTCATGAAACCCATTCCCAAAATCCATACCCCCACCCATTCCATCTTCCTTACATGGCTTGGAGAGGGTCCACCTAGGAAACACCCCTTGACCTGAGGAATGACTCACCCAATAGGTCACCTTGGCAACCCTCCCATACCTAAACTTGGAAAATTGCATGGGGTCTTTGAGCACTTGTTTAATTTGATAAGGTAGTTTTGATACACATGTTTAGGTGGCTCTTATATTAAATGTGATTTTACTTACTGTGATACATTTGACTTGAGACCCTTAGAGGGTGCACTCATTTGTCTTTGCAGGACCTCGTTTGATGGAAGATTTGGAGGAACAAGTCTAACTTGGGCCTTCATGGGGGCAGGAAGCCCATAGGTTGGATTCCGTGACCCTCACACTTGGGAGTTGACAGAGGATGGGCGTTGCCTTTGGAGGCAAGAGAAGATCCCTTGAAGGAAGACACATAGCCCTTGCTTGCCCAACGTTTGACCTTGGAAGGTCAAAACAACTTTCTTTAGGGCTTCCCGTCATCTTTTGGGCTAGGGTTTGATTATGGTGGTGATGATTTGATGGAGATTGGCATGCTTGATGGATAAGAGACCTTAGTGCATGAAGGGATGGAATTTGGAGGCCCAACGACTTCCTCTCCAAGTCAACGACTTGCCAAAAGTGACAAGACATCACCCAATTAGGGCACAAGATCATCCTTTTAGGGTTTCTTTGTGTAAAAATCAAATTAATTTTGTAAAGGGGAAAAATAAGGGAGGTCGGCCTCCCTATTTTGTGGTTTACCCTAATATTATGTGGACAAACTTATTATTGAAGTCTTGTATAAATAAAGACCAAGATCATTTCATAAAAAATAACTCTCTCATGTGAGAAGAGCTACTTGGCTGGAATTTTCACCCCTCTTGGGAAAATTACATCTCTCTCTCTCTTATGCAATTTTTTTGGATGCTAGTACTTGTTCTTGTGGAGAAAAATGGTGCGCTACCCTTCTTGGAGGCTTGTTCTTGCATGTGGATGGAATTTACTTGGTGAAATTAGGGTTTTATCTTGTTATCTTATGGAATTGGTAAGGAATTTTCTACAAATTGTTATTAATTTCTTCTTGTTTCATGTTTTTCTTGTCTAAAACCTTTGGAGGAGTATAAGAGCATACACCCTCCACCAAGCTTCATCTTGTTTGCTAGTTGATAAGTCATTTTTCAAGGTTACTAGTAGAAGTAAAAGGGATTACACCCTCCTAGGTTTAACTTTGTTGGTTTTGCATGCTCTAGGGAGTAAAAGGGCTTACACCCCTAGAGATATTGTACATCCTACTTATACATCCAAGAGTCCATAACCCAATAGACTAGGCACTAATATTTGCATTGGAGAAATAAATTACTTGCATTGGTATACGTGATTTTGAGAGATATTAAATTTGTTCAAGTTGGAATATTTTCTTGGTGTCTTAAGCTTGCTCAAGCCACTAAGGCATCTTGTTTGGCTTTGTAGTTATCTGGTTATAATCCAACAAAAGCTACAACCATTAGGGTTGCAGCAAAACACACTTAATCTTTTACTTTAACTTGCTTTTCAACTATGGAAATTTGCTTGGAAGCCACTATTATTGTTCTATTGCTTATTGGCTAACTTTTTGACGGTTTACTTGTTGATTTTTATGGTTGGAAATTGTTGTTGTAGCAATTGTTTGCAACAACCAATTGGATGCTATAATATATATATATGGAAACATCATTAAGAAACCCTCTTTAACCATCAAAGTTTATGCTTTAAGTGTTGGAACATTATTTGCTTGTTTAGTGGTTCATTGTCCAATAATTCTTTCGGACTTTGGATGGTTATTTCTATAGTTAACAACATTTTTTCTTGTTGATATATGTTCTTGTTTACTGCTGCAATATAGGACATCAAGCTTCACTTGCTTGTCCACTGGATATTTTGGCTTGTATCTCTTCATTTTTTCTTGTCTCAAGCAGGTATCATACTCTTCTGCAGGTAAACTTCATTTTGGCAACCTACCCTTACCAACAAGGCTCTTACCCAAGCCATCTTCCACTTCTTACTTTGACCTATAGGGGTAACACCTTCCATTACTCCACTTTCCATCTCATTTCCCCCTAGGGTCACTGAGATTCCCCCCTTGTGGTGATTTCTATCATCACTAAAGTGAGGAGAGTGTCCACCTAAGGTGACAATGGGTAGATACTCTCACAACTGTCCCACTTTTGTGGATTGGGTTGGGCTTTTCCCAACCTACAATATGTGCTATAACACATATCATTATGGATTATATTAAAGAACGTGGGCTATGGTGACTTGTTTATTTGCTATTATTGCCCAAGTTTATTCTACAATTTTATTTATCCTATTTTCTTGGTGGAGGACCATGTTGATCCATTTGTTGTTTCAGTTCACGTTCTAATGTACATTGAGACATAGATCCACTTTGTATTTATTCATGGCCACAATTTTATGATTGACATGGATATAGTATGTGTTATTTTTTGGCAATGATGTTGCATATTATATACTTCATGGATCCATAGTATGTTTGATTTAGTGGCCATGCTTCTTTTCTACCTAAGCATGTGCATGCTTTCCTAGGGGAAGATAGATCTCAGAAGGTCTGTTTTTGTAGGAACCTTCCAGATCCTTGATTTGTTGGACTCCTATTCAGTTCACCTAGCCACTCCTCTGAGATTTTATAATGTATTTTGACCATTAGATCCTCTTCTAACCTCACACAATAGAGGGCATACTATTACACCTATTTTTGGTCCTTCAATATATTGGAGTTGAGTTTGGTCATTAGCATTTTCTAGGTCATAAGGTTTCATGCTCATCAAACCCAAACCCATTTCATTATATTTTACTTTATGCACATGAGCTACAATGATGTAACTCATGTGTGCATTTTTATGTGTGTTGGATGCAAAATATCACCTTGCGCACTGTGAGGTAGTTGTCAATTAGTAGATCACATGTGCATGGTGAAGTGGCCCAAAAACTCATGGAGGTGCAAGTCCTAGGGATAGATATTTGAGGTTGGACACTTGTAGGGTCATGATCTCTCTTGCTAACTAGTATGAGTCATCTCTAGCCCTATAAATGAGAGGTTCCTGGTGAGATTGAGAGAGACTTAGATTTGTTGTTCGCACCCTTACACTGGTGAAATTGGGCTAAGCTTGGCCAATATCTTTGTGTCATTATTGTCTTGATTGAGATACTACCCTTTGATCTTTAAGGTTAGTCTTATCTATGGAGAGGTTGAGTGAGATCGTCATTGATATTCTCACCATAGTGATGGATCAAAATCCTTGTATCACAGAGTAGTTGTGTAAATGTGGCTAAATATGGAGGGACCCAGGTTTGGGTGATGGAGGTGTTGCAACAAGATCAAGTATGGTTTACTTGTTGCACACACATATAATATAATATAGATCTACGTCCTTCTCATGCCCCCACCCCTGCCCCCAAAGTCGTTGTATTATTCATATGCATTTCTTGGATTAAAATTTAGGAATTGGTGGTGGATTTATTTACTTGAATGTAATTTAGATATATTATTTGATAATTGTTTGAAGTGTACATTTTGTAGTAGGGAAGGTTGTGTATGATGTGTGTGTTTAATTGTGCAAAACTACAATAGAAATAAAGGTTGAGGACTTTTAGGATCAAGATTGCTCACTTGGATCAAACTTCAAATGTCATTCAAAAGTTATGTCATTTTTATGTTATCCATTGTATTTCATATCATGGAGCATTAGATCTAGGAAAGAAAGTCAGTGTTCTATTAGTTGTCTGCAGTGAGCTCTCAACTCACTCACAGGGGAACCCATTAGCTAGCAATAGTGAAAAATTCCTACAACACTTGGGGAAATGAAAGGTTGTAATTTGAGGATATGAAGGTCTTATCAATCCAACCAAAATCTAATAAACTGATAGATAAGAATTATTTATCGTGAATCTAGGCTAGGTGGCATATTAGAAAACTAGGTACTTGGTAACAACTTGAATGGTGGTTGCTTTACTTCTTGAGTGTAATGTATTATCATGAGCTTTGAATAGAAGAGATGGATGACAAGGAGGATGTATGCTTGTCTAATTTCTACTATGATTCCTCACATTAGGTTCTATAGATTGTACTCTTGTCAATGAACAATTGGAACTCCATAAAAAATGACATTAGAATTGTGTACAAATACGATAACAATTTCATAGCAAGTATATCTTTTATATAGTATATTATTATGATGATAAAATGATTCCAGTAAGATGTTATACATTTATCGACACGACACTAATAATATGCTATGCATTTATTAACACGATGCTAGTCCAACACAAAATGGCACATGACTAGCACAAACAAAACAACTACAATGTGTGACAAATTTTAGTAATGTATAGATGATGCTAATATAATGCAAATAGGATTCTACTTGACATAAACATGACACAAATGAAAAATTGAAAAAATAACCATTTTCAAAATGTTTTCAGCTCATTAACCCAATCCAACCTTGATGCAAATTTCACATCTTGAAATCTCAATGCACACCAACAAAAAAAATTGAACTTGAAATAATAAACTATGGCGATGCAAAATGATGATGCCACAAACCTGAATTGTAGTATTGAAAGATGTGCTAGATCCACTCTTTCTTCAATTTGACATCAAGGATAGAAATGGAAAAATAGCTTGGGTTGGCGAGGAGAGGAAGTTGATAGTTGGAGCCACTATGTGCAATGACTCCAACAAAGTGCCATAAGGTTGAGAGGCAAGGAAGATGAGATAATTTGGTAAGAAAAATAGCTCCTCAAGAAGATATATTCCACCTTTATATGATATAAGGAAATGCTTTTACTAGAGTATCCACGGGAACATGTGTGGTGGTGTAAGCTCATGATCTGTAAGATAATTGATCTTTTAAAAAGTAATATTTTTCTATAATTGACGTTCTCTAATAAAAGTTTGACTTTGGAAGCAGTGAAGAAAAGAGCATGGCAGGGACTAGGTAAATATGTCATGTGCAAAATAGATGATGCAACCACCAATCACCTACTAGTCCATTGTTCATTCACAAAAAAAATCTGAAAGGAATCATTGTTATTGATTAGAGGCTGAGGTTCTCCACAAGGTAATTTAGTGGAAAAATGTTTGGAGAATCGAATTAAGGACAAGACAGGAAGAGATCATTGTGTTTTTCCTTGTGTAGTCTCTTGGGCTCTATGGCTTGCTAGGAACAATATTATATTTGAGAACAAGAAAATTCCTCCTTTACAAATTTATTCACCATTGATTTGTGAAGTAGTCATTGATTGGATCAATGAGCAAAGTAATCTTCATGATTTAAACCTCTCTCTAGTGTTTGAAAAAATAAATATTTGGAAAGAAGATTTAAAAAAAAAACTTTCAACATAGATACGAAAACTTAATTTTCCCACCGATGAGTTGTCTTAACAAGCTCTATCTTTGAATCCATATACATTCTATTCAGAGGAAGAAATGGCAAGGACTCAACTACTAACCATTTTTAGATCCCTATATGAGTCATCATTGGGGCTGAAAATAGCTATAGTCACAAGGCTTAAGCTCAAGTGAATGACAAATAAAACAACCATTTTGTTGTCCTTTTATGTTGCGCTAGGTCGAGAATATCAAGACCGATTTTTTGTGCGAAATCTTATATCACGAGTCACACACACACATTGTAAGATGTATACGTACAATCCTTTTGATGGAAAATGATTTTTTCTTTAGTTTTATTTTGAAGATCAATTAGAGCAACTCTTGAGTGCTAATGTGGACATTATAACGTATATGTTCATTTCCCCTTGAAATAGAAATATATGATTTTTTTTCTTGGAAAAAAAACAGATTTCAAATAACATAAATTCAAATGACTACAAGTTACAACTATAATGTTATTCAAAACTAAAATGTGAAATTTGTCTTGGAAAAAACATATAATAACAAGAAAACGTTATAATAAGAAAATTTATTGTTGTAATTTCATAATATAACGTACATATTCTACTTAGTTTATATTCTTATTCCCAATTTTAAAATTGTGCACAAAATAACTCCTCAAATTATAGGACCATTGTGATTAGCCCTCTTCTAGCCAAGTTATATGGAATTATTCTAAAAAAGAAGAATGACACATGGTTAGAAAGTCAAGGAAAAAGGGTTAAAAGCTAGGCTAGTTTTAGAATCTATCATTCAATTGTGGACCACTTAGTTACTCTTAAGATTATCGCAGAGGAACATCAAAATAATAAAATTAATATCTTGTGTTTCTTCATTAAGTTTAGGAAATATTTTTATATGGTGCCCAAAATAACCATTGGAGTGGATTAGAAGACTTAAAGGTTCTTTCTGAGTTGAGAGCTCTATTGTGATAATGTTGCATGAGAAAGTTATTACTAAGTTTAGGAACAATAAGGGTTGGTTGGAAGAAATCAATTATGATACAACATTTAAACAAGATTGTCCCTTGTCTCCTACCCTTTTTAACATTAATGTTGTCAAGTTAGAGGCATGTTTGGACAAAGTAGGTTGTGATGGCACTACTTTAGTTGGCATAGTCATCCTCCTTCTTCTTTATGTTGACGATATTTCTCCCATGTTAAGGTGTCTCTCTGATCTCGACAAGAAACTAAAAATTATCAAAGAGTTTTGTTCTAGCAGGGGTGTGCCAGTAAACATCGACAAGACAAAGGCTATGATAATCAAATCCAAAAAGATCACTTAAAATAATTTTATATAGGATAACAACAACTTAGAGGAAGTTAATTCATACAAATACCTTGGAGTTGACCTTCATCACAAACTTAACTAGAACTATAGCATTAAGAAAATCATTAATGGAGGATGGAAAGCCTATTTTGGCCTTGAGAATAATGTTATCAAAACCAACAAAACTGTCTGGTTCGACTAGTTTTAGGGTTGTACCGACCTGGTTCAAGGTTTCGAATTCGAAATGGTTGATTTTGTAATGGAACCAGCCTTAAATATCTGAACTAACCAATTCCGTACTGAACCGATTGATTCTATACAATGTCGTACGACCATAGTTAGGGACTATTAAAAGTCAAATTAAAAATAAATAAATATTGGTTTCATGCAACTATGACTAGGGACTGTTAAAAGTCAAATTAAATAATAATAATAAATGTGAAAGTAAAAAACCTAACCCTATTAATTAATGGTAATATTAAGTTCTTAAAGTAAAAGTTGACATTCTCCTTTATTTTGCATTTTCTATCCTTTTACTTAAATTTTTAACATTACCACTAATTGTTCCAAGATGTTTGAGAATGGTTCCAATCTCATTCGACTTCATATGGAGAAAGTAGAATCTTAGATCCCATTCAAAATTCAATAGACTTAGCAATTTTTAGGATTGGCAATATTGTAATGTTCCCATTAGATTCTATCATGTATGAGGGTATGGAACTCACATTTAATCAAGAGCACAAAGCCCTCTATGTACCTCGATGTTGGTGGCATTGATTATTGAACTCCTATGTCATGACCCTAGTTAAAATCCACCCTTCAATCAAACAAACTCATTGATTATGCATGTTAAGCTTTTTCTAACTTATTTTAATGCTTAGAGGGTGATACTGATGATGAGGATCCCAACATAGGCAATGATTTTGATGATATGTAGTTATTTGTTGTAGCATGTTTTTTTTGGACTCTAGAAGGTATTTAGAGCCTCTTTATTGATGTATTTTGGTTTAGATATGGATTGCACTTGGCTCTATTTTGGTTATATGCACCCTTACCTTCCATATACATGAGAAACTTTGCATATTTGTATATAATGGTTTGGCTTCATATGGATGCACATGAATATATATGTGTGTTTTTACAAAGTTTGAATATTTTATTTGGGGTCGACTGGTTTGATGATCAGTTTGGTTTTGGTAACTATGCTTGAGAATAACTGCAAATCAATAAATTTATAGTTCTAGGAAAATAAATTACTCTTTGAGACTCTCATCATTGTTGTTATCCTATATGGTTGTGAAATTTGGGCTTGCAACATATCTAGAAAATGTTGAAGGAAAATTGAGCAAATCCAGAAGCATTTTGTAGTTTATAATCTTAAAATTAAAATAAATACACCCTACTCGATCCTCCTCATAGAAGTTGTTTTTTCACCTACTGGGATATGGCTATGACTAGGCACCCAATGTACAAGCACAAGATAACTAACATGAAACACAAGAGGCTTCCTTGGACTACTTCAAACTCTAGCCAAAATTACTTACGACTTAAGAGGGATATGCATAATTAACATCAATGATGCTAATTCTTGGCTAAACCATTGGAGAATAAAGGAGGAGGTAACTTTGTAGAATATTCTTACCATTAAAAGTGCCATCACATCTAAATTTAAGGAGAAATTGTGATGCAATGAAGAAATAGAGGGAAAGAGAAAATTATGATATTGTAAAGAGGTCATATCCCCAATCTAGAAGATCATATCTTTCTATTATAGCTAGCTTAAAGAAGAAAATCAACATTGCTAAAAAAAGAATGAGCTCTCATGAGCTCCATAATGAAACATGCGTTGAAGAAATCCCAAAATGTTGTGAGGGGATAGAGTCTGCCATCTTTGTAATACCAAGAAGGTGAAGGATGAAAACCAATTTCTCTTACAACGTCTTGTGTATGCTCACACTAGATCTCAATTTCAAAATATTTGTAACATTACTGATCTTCATAAGATGTTAAATATGGAAATTTAGGAAAGCTTTTCTCTAATCTTTTCGAGTATAGAAATAAAATGTTAAGGCAAACCAATTATTCCTTATCATTTTTTTTAAGGCTAGATAAACCAAATTTCATCTCAATGGATGGTAACAATCATCATCCTCCTGTAAGAGAAAGATCTTCTTGGAGCAACTGCAAGCTAGGGTTTGGTAGACGCGACCACAATAGAGGACAACATGAGTACCAAGGGGGGTGGTAATGGAACCCCGTCATATGAGTAGGTAGTAGTAGATATAGGGAAAGTCCCACAAGGCATAGTTTTCAAGGCACCAATGACAAGCACCTCGAGATCGGAAACGGAAAAGAGTCAGGAAAGTAACTAGAGGAAAGGCGATGGCATGGGGGAAGAAACCAGAGAACCTCAAAATGTTGTGCAAGAAACAGAGATCCCCAATGGAGTTGAAGGGCACAACCTATGTAAACCAAACACAACAATGATACCCAAGGTAATATTGGACGATCCACAA
Source organism: Picea abies (assembly GCA_900067695.1). NCBI lineage: Eukaryota > Viridiplantae > Streptophyta > Pinopsida > Pinales > Pinaceae > Picea > Picea abies. The sequence goes on along the minus strand of CBVK0101412167.1, from coordinate 1,874 downwards.
ACACAACTCTACAGAGACTAGATGAAGACGCATGCACTAATCTATAAGTTTATGCGGTTGTGGCCAATAGAAAGAACGTTGCGCAATTGGATTAAATATCAATGGAAGCCAAGTGGAGAAGTGGATCTCCACCTGGGCTCGAAAGGATTCTTTACAACAGTTTTTATGAACCTGGAAGATAGAGATAAGATCTTTGAGGGGGGGGGCATACTTCCACTCCTCAACAGGACTGTACATGAGACCATGGAAGGAAAACTTCTCCCCAAAAAAAGAAACCTTCAAAAATGTGTCTGTATGCCTGAGACTTTACTCTTTGTCATTAGATTATTGGTTACCCTCCACCTCTGAAGCAATAGGGAACAAAATGCATAAATACCTGAAGACATTAGAAGCAACCGTAAAAGGACAGTACACCTCCTATGCAAGAATCTGCATAGAGATGGATGTGTCAGGGGCACTCCCATAAGACATAAGCCTGGAATTCAAGGATGAGGAAAGGATACACAACATTGACTACGAGCATATCCCCTTCAGATGCCAGAGCTGCCACAAACATGGGCACCTAATCAAAGAATGCCCGATCATAAAAAAATAAGAAGCGGAGAACACCAAACTACAGCAGGATGAAGATGGGTTTCTAAAACCAAACCACAGAAACAGAGCTAACAAGAAACAAAGTAAACCCCCAATAGGGAGCAACTCAGAGGTTAGGAATAAAGCAGAAGGACGGGACAGGACCAATAGAGAGGAGGAAGGAGGAAAGGAAAAAACAAAAGCTAAAGAAGTCATGGAACAAGCTACCAATGAGGATACAGATAACCCAAGAAAGGGGATGTGACATGGGGGTAGCGCAACTACTATGGACGGGGAAACCAGAGATACCCCCACTATAACACCCTGTTTCCTCCAGTCTGTAAAAATAACTATAGTGGCCAAGAACTATGGCAAACTCAAATATATGAATGTTTGATTTGACGGACCTTTGTATAAAAGGTCGATGAATGTAAATTATGTTATGAATATGTGTTGCATGATTGTTGGGAGGGGGATGTGCTAAAAGAGACTACGATGGATAATGAGAGGTGGTGGCAGGGACCTAGATTGGTTGCGTTAACTTCCACCGAGCCAGTACCGTACTGGTTTTTACTTGCTCAAAGACCAAAGCAACTCTCTGACCCTGGAATGGATTTCCCGTCAAATTGGTAGGTGGGGAGGCTCCTCAAGAGTTAATGAGGGAATGGGGGTAAATCGCCCATCCATAAAAGCTCTCAGACCTAACCATGAATAGGGAAATTCACGCCACACGCAATCTTGCAGAGAAAAATGCAAGAGAGGAAGTGTGGTAAAGGGTAGAGAGAGAGCGCACGCGACAGGGATCGTGGAAGAGAACTGGAGAAACTCTGGAAACACAGGGAGTTCTGAACATAGGAGAAGGAGAGTAACCTTCGTCCTGGATTATTTTTCTATAGTAGGAGAAGGAGAGTAACCTTCGTCCTGGATTATTTTTTTGTATCAAAATAAGGAGAGTAACCTTCGTCCTTGACTTCCGTTGAGCTGGAAGTAGGAGAATGAATCTCAAAGCATCGTAGTCCTGCTCGGGGGTGGCTAGTGGTAAATCCGTTTGGAGTCACTGAGCCAACGGTTGGGTGGAAATGAGCACCCCTCTCAGCAGTTGCATCACGCCTGGTGGATCTGATAAGTGTTTTATGCCTTGTATTTTGAATTGAATATCATGAATACATGCTCATGTTTATATGCCCATAATGATTTATGTGTGGAATGATTGCCTGGTGTTTTAGGCTGGAAATAATGGATGTCTGTGTATACTTACATGCCATAGTTGGTTTCTGTACAAATGATTAAGTCTAGGGCAT
>CBVK0101412165.1:0-11265 GCA_900067695.1 Picea abies | reverse complement strand
AAAGAGAAATATACAACCTGAGCCTTGATGTCGTAGATCTCCTTTCAATGGCTTCTAGCTTTGACACACACACATTTGCTCATCATGCATGAAGAACTTCTACTACTTGCGATAACCTTGTGGCTATCTCTATCTGCTGCAACATCAATTCTATATACACCAATGCACCAATTCTCCAATATCTTACTCTTGCTAATTTGCTACTAACCATTTCCATGAGCAATCTCCTCAATATATAGGAGAAGATTGTTTAGTTACTTGGATAAAGAGTAATCCCAAGATATCTGGCAACTCATTAATTTGCCAACCATTCGAACTCCAACTCATCCTTCTAGAAGATTCCTTCTAGAAGGATCGAGAACTTATTCATTTTCTCCCTTTAGAAACATTTCCGCACCCTAACCATTAACACAGTGCGAAAAGTCCGCAGTCAAGATGAATGCAGCATGCGGAAATTAAGGATTCCCGCAAGAGAGACATAAGCAGCCTGCGTACTATTCCCAAAAATGTGAATTTGAGAAAATGACAAGTGTAACTTTCTTCTTGAAAATGATCTTTATGAAGAGTTAGATCTTCCATCACCATGTCATTATCATGTCATCATCTCGATAACCAAAAATGTGGATAACAAGGATTTTTCCCGAGGGTCCTTTTCTTGCATATGTCCCTTTTCCCTAAGCATCCCTGTGTTCTGTGTGCTTGGAACTAGTATGTTTGAGACACTCGATCCTCCTTTGTAACGTAGCATTCTTTTATTCTTTTTCAAGCTTTCCAAAATTATTGAAAAAGACAAAAAAAATCAAATATATCCCAAAAAGAGGAAGGGAAAAGTATTTTCTTTTTATTGGTAGCACAATGAGTCTCCCTTGGAGAAAGCACATCCTTTCGTTTGTTCATCAAGACCCAAGACTTAATATGACCATAGGAATTTATTCCCTCTACATAGAGTTTTTTCCTCCTCTGTTTGGTTATTCTTCCAAAGATATGGAGAGTTTGCGGTGCCTCCTGCATCGTGAACTTATGTCAAAATATCATGTTGACTGAGTCTCATCTTATGTCATGCTATTTTCCAAGGGAAGTTATTACCAATCTTGAGTCAGCCCCCTCTTTAGATTGTCTCTTACCCTCATGCTAGGTCATTCCAAAAGCTCAATCAAGTCTTTGTTTGAAATCCATGAAACCCTCAACTTGATCATAAAAATCCTCTAGTCCATTCCTGACAAGTCATCGAAGACCTCTGGGTAGTGAATTTGTACACTCATATTACACTCCTACCCGAGTTGTGAAGATTTTGAAGTTGTTGCTCGAGCTTTGAAGGCCTCATCTCTAGCCATCAGGCCTTATTCACTTCTTGAAGATGGATACTATACATGTATATTTTTTTGATTTTGAGATGTAGATCTGTTGTGTATTGCTCGCGGTTACACTTTATATAGTTATATGACATGGATATACAATGTATTTTATTGGTATCCATGATTTTATTTCATTCTGAGCATGGGTATTCCCGCCTCGATGAGACAATTGTTATTTTTCAGATGGCACCTCCCGAATTCTGGTTCCTTGGCTCACTTGTTTAGTACGTTGGTGAATATTGATAATGTATTCCGGCCATAAAATTCTCTTCTAAACTCACACATTAGGGGGCATATTTTATAGCCCTAAAATGCACCAGACACTTACTTGGCATCAAGGCATCTCATTTACCTTCCTTGTCAAGCCACTACTGAACAGGTTCTTAAAAAACACTTCTTTTGAAGGCATATATGCCCTGCTCCACTACTGCATGTGTGTGTACACTGGATGACCCACTATAGACTACGTATACCTAAAAAATCATGGAAAATGGAAAGTTGCAGATGGAACACATAGTTTTGGGTAAGTTAACTAAACTGACTGACCGTCCATAGTCAATCACTCGACCAAATACCTAGCCCTTTCAAGCCTATAAAAGAAGAGGTAGGGGTCCCATTTGGGAGGAAAATAATAGCAAAGAAATTATACTCGATTTAGTATTCCCCTTGACCCAACTTTTTGCAATTGTTGTGTGAAGAGAATCATATATAGAAGTATTTGGAGAACAGTTGAAGAGGAGCCCATGGCTAGATTTGAGGAGCAGTGGTCGATCTCACCATTGTAATTTTACTCTCGTGAGATTAATAAAATAAGTACTTTTCCCGTCCCGCCATATGAGATTGTCAATATTTAAATTTGATTATATTTTGATAGAATCTCTAACCCATTAGTTTATAGGTTATATGCATGTGGAGTTCTTTGTTTGTATTTTATGAATGTAGATCAACTTTGGGTGGAGAGTTGCAGTCAAGGAGCGACCAAGCATTAAAGGGATCGACATCAAACACAAAAACTAAGGTACAATAACCAGATCTCTTTAACCTTGAATTTCCATATGAATAATGGGATTTATGATTGGTATGTTGGTAAAAAGTAGGAGACTTTAGGTCATTTCTACATGCATGATAAAACCCTTAATGCTAGTCCGTAGGAGGTATTTCCCACCCAAAACACCAGCTTAAGTACACTTACATTACATTTACAATTGTGTTCGGCTGAGGGATATTACACAAACCTTCTCAAAAAATTAATTTTTCCCAGAAAAGATTGAACCTCCTTTTTGGATCTAGGAAGTGACAAGGTTTGGATAGATTCAAACCTACTGGAATCAATCCTTAGTTGTTCAACTGACACAATATTCCTCAATAATGTTCCCTCCTTCATGGAAAACAATGATTTTTTTGGATTCAAAGAGAGACCATAGTTTATGCATTTCAAGAAGACCTTTTTTAAATGATCATAGTGTTCTTTATCAGATTTAGAGAACACCATTATGTCATCTAAATAGATAACAAAAAACTTGTCCTTCTCTCCAATAAATGTTATGTCCATAGCTCACTGAAGGGTCGCCCCTGCATTCATCAAACCAAAGGGCATCTTGGTGTACATAAACGTACTCGAAGGAGTGGTGAAGGCACTCTTCTCTCTATTTTCTAGTAAAACAAAAATCTGATTATAACCAGAAAAACCATCAATCATGGACATCTTGGCTGCACCTGTCACCCTTTGTAATATGTGCTCCATCTTGGGAAAAGGGTAATTATCCTTTTTAGAACTTCTGTTCAGATTTCAGAAATCAACACAAAGTCTTATTTCTCCATTCTTTTTTATCACCGGGACCAATTTGGCCACCCATTCATAATACCTCAAAGGAATAATAATTTTAGCATCTAAAATCTTTTTTACCTCCTTTTCCATGACAAGAAACAACATAGGATTTTTTTGTCTCAACTTTTTCCTGAAGGGTTTGGTCTCTTCCTTTAATGGGATCTTGTTCTCTATAATGTTGGTGTCATAATTTCTGAGATCTTCATAAGTCCAAGCAAATACATCAGCAAATTCCTTTAACAACTCAACATATTTTTCTCTCTTCTCTCTTGATAGGATTCTTAACAAATTGACATATTTTGGATCCTTTTATGTGCCCAAATTGCACTCAGTTATGTTAGCATCATCAATGGATACCTTCCCCTTCATCGCCACATCATTTCCATCAAATAATATTTCCAAAGGGACTAGACCTTTTGGAATGTGGTTGCTAGGTAGCTACCCAATATGATGATTAAAAATTTTATTAAGGAAAATATCAACATGAGGATTAATTTCAGAATCATGATCCTAATCAATGTGTAATGCAAAAAACTCATCAACAGTCTCAAGGAAATTTTTAATTTCTAGATCATCTTTGAACACCTTCCAATATTTTACATTGTCCGATATAGAAGGCTTGTACTTGACTTCTACATCATACTTGAGATTAGGTGGTAAGGGGATTATGAAATTGCTTGTTGATATAGCCAAACAATCATCCATGGCATTCTCTTCTCTAGGAATAAATGAAATGTTAAAAGATGAGAAAAAACTATTGACCAAGTCCCACACTTCATTCCTGTAAGATCTAAGCCTAGGGTGCTTAGTTTGATAAAGATTTTTAATCTGATGAACTATTAATTTAGCATCCCCAAATACTGATAGCTCTTCTATCCCCATGTCTTTAGAAACTCTCAATCCCAAGACAAGAGATTCATACTCTGCCACATTATTAGTAGTTTCAAATTCTAGTTTGCATGACAAAGATATAGTCTCTTGAGCTGGTGAGACAAACACCACTCCAGCACAAGCACCTTCCTTAGAAGAGTCTCCATCAAATAACATCTTCCAAACAAAGGTGGTTAGAGGAGATGATACAGGAGCATTGCCAGCTCATCAAGCGAGCCAGCGCGGAAGTGGAAAGACAGCTGGACAGTGCCAACACAAATTTTGAAAACACCTTGATATTGTTGCGCAAACATTAATGTTGGATTTAATGAAGCACACTTTGTATATTGTATTGGACCTTGAGCCTTTAAGCTCTCGTCCTTTAGTAAATAGGAGGCATTTAATAGATTTAATGCTGGTAGGTAGGATGTTTAATTCTAGATTTGATAGTTTAGAGTCCGAGAGGGAAAACAGATATAGACACCCTCATTGTATCATTGTAAAATAATTCTGGATTATCAAGCATTCAGGAAGAGAAGAGCATGCAGAGAATTGTATGATGAACATCCATGTACAAATATTGAATTAATAGAAGAAAGCTTTGATTCAAATCCATGGTTATGTGTCTATTCTCTGTGTATTGATGTTACGCTCATGAATATTTGCTTCCTATCATACATTTTCTTTTATATGTTGTGTATGTGATTTCATGTGTGGATTGAAGTCTGAGGGGACAAGGAGTTAGTTTCAATTGTTTCTTTATCCTGAACTAGAGGATTCCTGCAAGGGGTGCAGTGGAATTTTTCCGCAAGGAGTGCGTTGACAGAGGGCTTCAGGTAGAGATAACTTTTGTTCTAAGTTCCCAGAAGTGCAGATTTGACACCGGAGCCATGCAAGGCGTGCGTAGGCTAGATGAAGTCTCAGTGTTGTGATTCTGAGCAAAGGGAATTAAGACTATTGTTGCAGGTGTGTGCAGAGTCAAACACCTTCAACACTTAGAAACTGTTGAAGAGTTGTCGTAAGGAGTGCGTGAAAGATGTTTTCAGAAGGACTTGAGAAGTCGAGGACAAGCTCAGGAGGAGTAGGCCTTTGAGATTTTCAAAGGATTGCACAGGGAGAGTTTGTGCATTGAAGAGTTCGAGCAAGCGATAAAAGCTTGCGGGCAGGTGAAAAAGTCTTTGTGGAGGAAGCGTTTGTTTCATTTTGCAGAAATCGTCAAGGAAAAACGAACAGACTGAATCATCCAGAAGATTTCACGAAGTACCGTGGCCGTTGGATCTTGCGGAGGTGCAAGAAGGTTACATCGGAAGCGTTTAATGATTCTATGCTTAGGAGGCAGAGCGTTGATACAAGTTGGTTAGGACCATTGTATTATTCATGAGATTGCCTATCGGGATCTCGTAAGAAAAGTGTCGAAGAGTTGACAGCGGGAGTCATGAAGTCACGAGGTGCGATATCCCGATGGTGACGTAAACTATGTGGGACTGCAGGATTGAGTGGAAGACAAGTGGTGAAGATTGAGAGGTCTCATGAACTCAGGTTTTGCAAGGCGAGGACCCAAGCCTAGGGTACTCTGAGTCACGAAGAAGCGAGGGTGCGAAGTAGCGAAAGTATGACAAAATCACCTCGAAGTTTCATTGCATCGGGACTCGGGAGTTAGAAACCCGAGCACTTGGTATCGCGAATAGCAAAGTCATGATAGCACAAGGTCATGATAGAGAAGGAGTCCCAATAGGGGGAAGTCAGCATCGACTAAGGCATCGGGTCTCGGGTCTCGGGAGTCTGAGGGTGTAGTGCTCGACTGCTGAACTCGCGAAGTCACGAGGGCCGATCCTCCAAAAGCCAAGAAGGGAGGATAGAGCTGAAGAGAACCTATGGGGTGCAGATTTCCCGATAGGGAATAGAAGAAACGTTGAGTTCTTCGGGCCGTGAACGTAAGAAGGTCCTGAGGAGAGCGGTCATACTCCAAGGAGTGCGCCTATGTCAGGAGATTCCTCACAAAAGGTAGCAGACTATTTTTTGATTTCAAGAGGAGGTTTGGGAGTATCAGTGAGCTGCAAGATGCTAGATCCAAAATCAATATCAAGAGAAAAAAGAGGATGATTTGTGGGGTTTGCTTCATCACTAATGATGTAAGCCAATTGAGCTTCCCTATAAAGTCTTCTATGCTCTCCCCCAAAAACGATAATAATAGCATATGAGAGATCCATATGAAAGGTTCCCCCAAGTAGTTTTATCCAAGACCTTGACAAGAGAATTCCGAACTTGGGGGCACTACTACATTGGGTGGAAATTACAACAAAATATTACAACGGTTTAAAATTTTGTTGTAATTTTTTTTCTTTTTTTGGACTAAGTTTACTTTTTTTTTTTCGGGGTCCAAATGTTAGTCGCTCTAGTGACCAACATTCCACGTTAGTCGCTCTAGCGATCAACATTCCACGTTGGTAATTACAATGACCAACTGTGGCACGTGTGAGAATGAAATGATCATTGACTTATTGTTTGGTCAATTTGATCGAATTCATCGGAAGACTGATGAAATCAATCCTATATATATCTCAGTTATGACAAATTTGTTATAGTTGCGACAATCATTTTCTATAGTTGTGGCAATCATTTGGGTGTTCTGATGCAATTGTGTTTTGGTTTTATATGAAATCTTGATTTCAATTCTCTTTCAAGAAGAAAAACATTGAATTGATCAGACTCTAAATAGCTGAGATTTTGAAGGTCAGTACTTAAAATTTTTCTGTGTGATTTAGTAATTTGGTAGTATTGAACTATTTTATGGTTTATTTTCACACCTTAAATCAGATTTTATGGTTTATTTTAACTCCTTGGAAAGATTTTATGGTCTATCCACTTTTGATAAAGTAAAATGATTACCGATTCAACTATAATCACTCTAATTAGATTCAATCACTGTAATTTTGTTCTTATATTTCATAGAACTTCTTGAATATCTAAGTATCCTTGCCTTAGTAAATTTACATTTAGGGATTCCTCCTTGAGTTGGAAAAGAACCAACTAGAAGTGAAGAGCAATGGATTTTGTGGTGATATTGGGCATCAATACTCTTGTGTATACCTAAAGCTACCCTAATTTTTATTAGGGACTTAATATTATATAGTGTGATTTTGGGTGATAATAGATCCACCTCCTCTTATTAATCGAATATTTTGATTTTGGGGACGAATCAAAGTATAAGGCTTTAAACTTGGATAGTAAAAGATGTATAGTGTACCGTTTATCATTACCATGCCAAGGAATTGCTTGCCAACTTTGATTGGTTGTATTCAAATTAATTTTCTTTACATCATCATTTTTTATGAGAATTAAAGTTTCCTTTACGCTTCTTATGTCATGATTTATTTTTCTCCCCAAACTCTTTCTTGCACTTCTATCAATTTTGTTCCTCAATTTTGACAACATAATAGTAGGTGGATTGCAACAAAGAGATTATTATAAGATTCATTTATGTTTGGATGTTTATGTGTAGGTTAATGTGTTGTTTTAGAACCAAGTGTCATTTAGATTCCCAAATAACCAGTGTTGTACGTTGGATATGAAATGCATTGGTTTCATGCTTTGTTCCTTATTTTTTATAGCTCATTTTAAGTTTCATGCTTTGTCCCTTATTTTTTCTGAACATGCTGTATAATTTTCATTACAAATATCTAAATATATACCAAATTATTTGAATAGATTTGTATATTGTACTTATAATGTTTCAATGGATTTGTTGTAATAGGTAATTACAATGTCAACTCCAGATGAGAAAAGATAGCTTGTTATGTTAAAGCGGCAAATGGTGATTCATGATGATGGTAAATGTTATTGCCCTTGTTGTGAATGCAGGGGTTTTAATGGAAGAAGACTACCTTTAAAAATAGTTGAAAAACATTGTAGGGAGAATGGGCACGTTGAAGGGGGAAATGAGTATCATCCCATGGTAAGTAATTAGTTATTATAGATCTTTAAGGGTATTATACATTAATTGTTTTTTTTTTAATTTATCTTTCAAAATAATATTTGTGACATACTCTAACTGTATTTTATTGATTCTATTGTTTTTATTAAAGAAAAATCATCCTAAGAATGTGATTCCGCCTAGCAGGAGATGTTTTCATAGAGATAATACTGAAGAACAAGTTGAACTTAATCGTGTGGATAATGATGATCACATTATTCCTATGGAAAATGATGATATTAATAATATAGTTGATGATGATGGGACACATAGATTGATCCAAGAAATTTATAATGATCCAATGGATGATGATGTCAACTTGGAGGAGGACAACTTGTAGGATGATAATGATGACAATGATGAGGACAATGATGATGAATATATTTTGGATAAACATATCCTTCAAAATGCCATTGAATCCCTATCTCAAGGCATAAAAAAAAGTGTTCTCTCTGTTGTAATGTTGTTGGTCAACTTGAAGGTATCAAATGGTTTATCAAACACATGTATTACATAGATCCTAAGGTAAGAAACATAATTTTACAGTTTTATGCAATTTTCAACTTTCATTTTATTTTATTTTTAGTGTCAATTCATGTCTAAATTAAGGATGCAATATTTATAATGATTAATATAATTTTCATCATTGATTTTTTTTTTTGTATATTGTTGTTGTAGGTTGATAGGTGAATATTTCTTACCATCACCAAATAAGTTACCTCACACATACTGAGAATTATCTTCCATTCTAAAAGAAATTGGAATGGAATATCATGCTATTGATGCATGCCCCAATGATCACATCATATATTATGGACAATATGCATCTGAATCAAATTTCCCACAATGTCAAATTAGTAGATATCGAAATGATTAGTTAACAAAAAAAGTGCCTCACAAGGTTCTTTGTTATATTCCCATAATTCCACGCATGCAATGACTATTTAGATGTCAGAACATAGCACAATTTATGGATTACCATGCATGGAATAGAAGTGAAGATGATGTTCTTCGAATGCCTACAGATGGTTCTTTATATAAAAATATCGAAGAAAGATGGCCAATTTTTAAAGAAAAACCTCATAATGTTAGGATTTCATTGGTAGCTGATGGTGTAAATTCATTTGGTGAGCTCAGGTCTATCTACTCGGTGTGGCTTGTTTTTGTTATAAACAATTACCTTCCTCCTTGGATGTCAATAAAAAGAGAGCACACAATGTTGGCAATGATTGTTCCAGGTATATTTTTATAACGATATTGTTTTTTTAATGTTTAACATTTCATTTGTCTTGTTCATTGCACAATTTCATATATGTATACAAGGTGTAGTAATTATGTGTATTTTTTAACCATTTAGGTAAGTACAAAGTGAAAGATATGAATGTATATATTGAGGTTCTTATCGATGAGTTGTTAAATTTATGGGATGACATCACTATTTACGACATCTATAGACCAATAGGTCAAAGAGGATTTCAATTCCATGGGATTCTTACATGGAAAATTCATGATGCACCGGGACTAACACATTTTTGTGGTATGTAACACACTATTGCACTTAAATAAGTTAGATGTTGATGATATTATAATGTTTGTTTTTTAAATAATTGCTTGTTATATAACTAATGATGCAATTGATGCGTATCTTCTAGATCTTCAAACAAAGGGTAAATTTGCATGTCCAGTTTGTGGTCCTAGGATGAGATCTCGTCGTTCAAGAAGTTTAGGAAAGGAGGTGTTTGATGAATATAGGCACTTTATCCCTAAGAACCATAGGTATCGAAATACTGATAAACATATTTTCAATGGGAAAGAGGAGAGTGGGATAAAACCATGAAGAATGACACCACACCTATGGAAGTTTGAATATAACAGATCAAATCGTCAATGTAATTCAATCTTCATCATCATATGCAATATATTACATTTTTTAATTGTGTTGAATTCTCATGTCTACTGTGTATAATCTAACAATTTTTGTGTTAATTTCATTTATGTAACATATAGTTGGTTGTCAAGGCATTGATCTGCTTCCACGAGGAATGAAAATTTTCCCCAAACAATTCAGTAGGTTTCCCTACTATGAGAAACTAGAAATAAATCATTTGTTCGACACAATGCATATCGGGAAGAACGTAACATAAAAGTTGTGGGGAATATTAGAGGGAAGGCGTGACAAAGAAAATTTTTCTAAAATTTGTAGTGACATTCAAGAAGCCAATCATGCAATGCTAAATATTATTGATTTAAATAGAACTAATGGAGTCGATCGAAATAACCTCCCATGGTTATTTAAAGAAGATGAAAGCAATGTTGTAAAATAACTCATTCGAAAAATTAGATTTCCAACAGGATTTGCTTCAAACATCAAGAATATATTAACAAAGAAAGGTGAATTTGGTGGGTTAAAAACTCATGACTGGCATACCTTCATCAAGGTAATTTCTTTCATATATTTGTTATGTATTGGTAAGAATCGATGTAATATTTTCAAATTTTGTAAATATATTGTTAATATGAAATCAAAAATTTATTAATGTGCCATTGTTTTGTTACAGCATGTGCTACATCTATCTTTGCTTGAAAGCTTTGACAACAATGTAAAACAAGTTATATATGACCTTGGAAAACACATGAGGTAAATAATGACAGATGAATTACATATTATTATTTATATGTAATAAAAATGTTGTAGAAGTTGTTGATGACATGTGTTTTAATTTTAATATTCATGTATACAATATTGTCTTTGTTGAAACCTATTTTGTTCTCGTAACATTTGTAGGTGGTTGTCATCTAAAGAAATCCATAAGGAAGATATAAAATATTGGAAGAGAGAACTTCCTCGTTTAATGTGTGCAATGCAAAAGTATCTACCTCCAACATTTTTGAATGTGCAAGAACACTACCTCATACACCAGGTTGAGGAGATTGAATTGTGTGGACCTGTACAAACAAGGTCAATGTGGATGGTGGAGTGACACTTGAAGTCATTGAAGGCTTTAGTTAGACAAAGAGCACATCCAGAGGGTTCTATGGTGGAGGGGTATATGGTATATCAAATGTTAGTGTATATTAGCGATTATCTTCCTAATTTAGGGAGGAAAATTAATATGCATTGCATTTGGGGTGTCAATAACGTCAAAATTTCTGAAGTGGAGGTCTTGGCCAAGAATGGTAAAATGAAGAAAGTGAAAGGTATTATATTATTTGATTTTTATGTTAAGCCCTAATATTGG
>CBVK0101412157.1:0-15300 GCA_900067695.1 Picea abies | reverse complement strand
GGATGTGATCCTTGATAGTGGGGACGATTCTTTGAGGCATTACAACTTGTGGTTGCAGGAGTGGAGGATGCAATCTAGGCAGGAGGATCAAATATTTATGATCAAAGTGGCACAACGTCAGCATGATGGGTCCTTTCTGGTGATAGCATGGGATCCTGGGATTTTATGGGTTGAGAGTTTGGCAGCTGGTACAGATGGGAGAGCTAGCGGTCACTTTCAGGAGCCTATTCATATGGAGTAGTGGACTGGTTTCCTAGGTGGGATATTCTATGAAGGGTGGATTGAGTCTTCACAGTATCTGATTGCTCTACTGATCGCTGGCCTTCAGGAGGCCCCTTGTGTTAGTACATTGCAGGACAATATTGTGGGTGGTAGGTGCTCCTCATCTTTCAGATTGGTTTGGGACCCGGGGATCATTATTAGTTTTAGTTTGGTTTAGTGTGTTGTTCCTATGGGTGTGATGGCATTGCTTGTGGACAAGCAATCTTTGGGAAGGGAGGAATGTCATTTCCCCATTTTTTGAGTTCCCCTGCTTTGAAGTTGGAGATGACTTCCGAGGCTTGTCAGTGAAGAAAAAGGGAGTCAAGGGGTTTATTTGATGTCACTTAGCTAGGGGATGTTATATTTCTAAAGTGACATTAAGTAAAAAAGGTAATAAAATAACTTTTAGATTATTAGTTACTTAAACATTAGTAAAAGTGACTTTTAATCTTTAAGTGAAAATTAAAAGGAGAATAAGGGTCATGTGGATTTGGTCAAAAGGGGAAAGTTTTAGAAGGGGTATTGAAGAAGAATAAAATGAAGGGTAGTGCTCCACTTTCCTCATTATGTTTTGGATTGATCTCTTTGGAGTGCTCTTGGAGCCAAAGTTTTCGTTAGGGTTTTGGCAAAACCCTTCCATTGTAGTTTAGTTTCGGTGGCGCAATATCCACTCTAGCTAGACAAGGAGGAGGATACATCCTGGATCTTCATTGGAGCTTCATCTTGTGATTTGACTTCAGTTTTGGGTGGTAGTGATTTGCTTGGAGGGGTTGTGGCACTTAGAGGGTTTGGTCTCATCGATTGAGGAGGCCATGGCATGATTCCAGGTTTTTGGCTTGATATTGTGTGTTTTCATTGATGTGTTGTAGCTGCTATAGCAACCAGTAGAGACTTATTCTTGTTGTGTTCCAGATTCCATTCATAATAAAATACCACATATTGTCTCTTCTATTTCTGGTGTTTTTGGATTGCATGCAATATGTTTGACGAAATGTCTATTAGTAGAATACATGCAAATTGTTTGTAAAAATTTGTCAACCAGTTTAGAGCATAAAGAACACTTATTGCACAGAAGTACAGAATATCCCAACCTAGCTATCTGGGGATATTACATTCCAATAAATTCCAACAAATTCCAACCATGAAATTTCACTTTAATTCAACACTTTCAGCCATCAGTAACACAAAATTTTCAAGAGGAAATCAACCATCCATAAATTCACATAAATTTGGAACAACAACACTCAGATTAAACTCCCATTGACAAACTTGAAGAGATGAGAATTCCAACCTTTGTATTCAACAAATCAGTTCCAATCACACAAGCCTCAAGCTCCAAGCAAGCTACAATAATATGCAAAATAATATTCTAGTGTGTCTCTACAAACTTTCAACAACTGTTATAGTAGGAGGAGCCTTGCTTATATAGCTTTTTGGCTCAACAACCTCAATAAAATAATAATATCTCTAAGAAAACCCTAGATCTATTCTAGAAAAACTTAAAATGGCATTATCCTTCGACCAATTTGAGAGGACAAGTCAAACAACTAATAAAATAGGTGGACTAATGCCACATGTACAATCTCCAAGCAATGAAAGCTTATGGAATGATGACACCTCAATCTATGCATAAGACCATGTCAACACCTCCAAGGAAAGAATAAAGTACTCAATGATATGGGCACAATGCAACCAAACTGATAAGGATCTCCATCCAATCATCATGTACCATCGACAATATCAAACCATATCTCCTAAGCCTAGTGATGTGACGACTAGACAATCAAGAAATAAAACCATGGAAAATGCCATCTCAGAATATCATCAAAGGTTGAACATATAATCACTGGAAATCCTACTTTGCACCACACAATTCACCACACATTGCACCACACAATCAATCAATACTTTGCACCACACAATTCCCTCTAGACATTGCAACACCTAACCATTGAGGCAGTTAGTCGGAACGAGCCATAAGGGTAGTGCCATGAAAGTTGTGTGCGACCATAATAAGCCCCCCGGGTCTGATCAATCATGAATAAAAAATCATCTACCGTATCTACAACATGTGATGGAATGCATAAGACAACACTCATGCAACGTAATGGGTAATACGAATCGTATGGTAGAATTTTTCGTGCAAGGCTGTGTGGAATTGGCTTTTTATCATATCCAAACCTTTGTTTTTATTGCTTCTTCTTCACGCAAACGTCTAACATCTTCTTAAACCACTCGTACAAAGTTGTTCTTCCTATGTTGTTTGCTAAGAAGCATACGAAATCTTCTTCCTCTCATGTTCTTATTCATTGTTGTCTGTCAATAATCGCACAACTCTACCGGGCATTGCTTTGAGGAATCTTTTGCGTCTCCTAGAAAAAATGGGCCTTGTCTTGTGCAAGAGAGAGATTGTTTCTCCTGGCATAGTTTCTTACATAGTTTTCCATTTTTCTTTTCCACTAGTCTTCTATTTCCTTCCTTGACAACATCTATGCAACTTTCTTCTTGTTTTTCAAAAAAATCATGGTCATCCAGGATCAATATGACCAGCAGTGGAACCAATGTTCTATTAGAGGGGAATACAAATTTAGTCTAACTATCTAGTAACAGTTGTACAACAATAATACAAAGCATAAACAATTGCAGTCTAATCTACAAACAATATACATACACGATCGCAGAGATGCAGGCCCCGGGGAGAATGAGAGTGTAAATCTTGAGACAACAAATGGAATAATAGTCTATTATAACCCTAAAATTTCCTCCAAAACTCCAACCATATGATGTCTTATCTTATGAATCATAACTGCCAGTAAGTTGGTCGGTCGACCCACTGAATCGGTGAATTAACCCAGCTGCTCAACCAAATCGACTATTAATCTACTTAAGTAATAAGAACATACATTACAAAAGCATGTAAAGGTCTCAATGTGACCAACACTAGAGGAATCTCATTAAACAAGAAGAGTAGGAAGAGAATCCCTCTTCCATAGGAGGACTTGTAATATACCCAAGGTATACTACGTAATAATATAGTAATAAATAATCTCAATAATAAATAACATATTAATTAATAAAATACACAAGTCAGCTAGGTACAAAGGACATGAGTCAACGTCTCTTCATGTACCTGAGCATTCAAAGTATATTTATAATTTTATACAATGTCATGTACTAATGTAAACCATCATCTATCTTTTATAAATCATTTATTACAATTTAATGGTATAAAGTGTCTGTGCAAGTATATTTTATTTGCAGGACTGTATCATCACGTTATAAAGTCATGTTATAAAGTAAATTTAAGACTTAATAAAATCTATGTTAGGACATGTATGTAATGACATGTTTAGACCTGTTATTAAGATGTAAGAAGAGGGCCATCGATACAACATCTTTGTATGTCATTGGTGAATTGCCTGAATAATATAATATTGATTGCCACATATATTCTGCTCACATGTATGTGCATCATTTTTAACAACTTCTGCTTAATTTTTAGGTTGGCGCACATACTTTTAAACTGTATGTTTTGACTATAACCTGAGCAGATTTGTCCTATTTTTTGACTTTCATAAAGTGGTACTCAAATAAATGAAATTCTGTTTGCATTTTTGTTCTTGAGTTCAGAATTTTGGTTGGGCAAATCATTTCCAATTGGCTGTATTTTAAAGTGTTTGTTCTATCATGATTCTTCACATTATTCTGAGTATACTTTAACATTGGACTGATAATATGGAACAACTCATGAGAACATAAATTAATGCCGAAATTGAGTTGATAGGTAGGTGCATCAATTTGCACTTAATTTATGTTCTTTTTGCAGACTAATGTTATTTTATTCATTGTTTGGACAAAAAGCAAGATACAACCTCAAGATTCTGATATTTATGTGTATTTGTTGATTGCCATTATGCATCAATTGATAGGTATGCTTTCATTTGTCATATTTAAGCATTGTGATTCTTCGCTAATGATTTTCTGATGTACATGCAGCTTCTTCCAAATATGATTGCAAAAGTACGCAGACTGTGCCATAATCATAGTGTGGCCAATGCATATTATGCAGATCTACCAGCCTTGAAAAGGGTGCTCCTTACTGAGTCAAAAGTTCATGATCTTTTCAAATATCGTCATGAGGCTCGCTGGATCACATCACCATCTGAAATTAATATTACGAGACAATCAACATCATTTACATGTCAGGTACTGTAATGATGATGCTTTATCCAATAATGAATATTCACCACAGTGAGAAGATGAAAATATGACAAAGACATATCCAACTTATACTAGATTTTCTTATAGAAGTAACGGCTTTTTGGATTATCAGAAAACTTGCTGCAGCCTTACCCTTACAGCGTCCAGTACAGTGCAGAAAACATCTACTACTAGGTTCAAAAATAGATGAAGCATTAGTGTATCAAATAGGCTGAGTTCCAAACAAAACCATGTCTTCTTGCTCCAAAACTTGTAGGAGTATTGTCTTACATACCATCCTAACAAAAAAATAAACTTACAGAACAGAAATAAACAAAAGCATAGTTAAAAATTTATCAGAGAGCTAGCAATCGACTCCACCTGGATAGTAGTGTCGGACGACTCCTGGGAGTCTCCTCGATTCTCATGATAAATGAGGGCTGTCAGTAGCATGTTCCGTGGAAGGAGATTGATGAGGCTGGTCACTCTAGCAAGATCTTGGATTTCTGAGAGGGAGGTTTCAGGTTTCATGTATTTCATTCTGAGGTTGAGATGGAGCATTAGGATTCCTGCTCCCAGTGTCTTAGTTCAGGGATATGTTTACATGATTCCACATTGAACCTGTCACGGGCTTTATTGGCCTCCCTAACCTGTGAATCAAATTGAGTTCTCTAGTACTTAGCAACCGAGGCGATCCTGTACACATTGTTTTGAACATCTTCAATCACCTTAATGCACTGTCTTAATTCATGGACCTCTCCTACTGTGGCACTACAACAATCACAGTGATCCACGGTGAGTGTAGAGGTCCACTTACTACGAATTGCGCCAACCTCAAACCCTGCAAATGGACAAAGGGTGAAGAAAGAGAGCAACAACAAAATCTTGAGAAGAAGACGAAAATGAATGAGAGAGCCTGCACCTCCCTTCTATAATCCTCACCACAAATTCACATTTCTTTCAAGGAGTTTGACAAGATCACCTGCAACCTTCACTGGCTTTCCCACACCTGAGCTGAGGGGGTCACATACCAAGCATTGAAGCTTTGGTCTTTTTGATGGGGTGAATATGATGGCACTGACGTTGGGGGAAGTAATCACCGACCTGCTCCTTCTTGAAACTTGTTATGATGTGACATGAGCTCCCCCTTCTTCCAAACAAATATTTTTTATGCTCACAGGATAAGATAATGCCACTTTGATCCTCATCCTCTGACCTGAATAACAAATTTCCCTCAGGTTTCAAGGTTCTGACATTCACCATTTCATCGGCTCTGGAATTGAGTTCTTGCTTCACCTGGTAGAATGCAACTTCATGAAATCTCTAGATCAATGGGACTATTCTCTGAGTAATTTGAGCCACTCTTGGGGAAGAGGGAGACTTTCCCTGCATCAAGGCTCCAATGATCATCATGGAGTTACCGATGATGACTATTGGATCTGTAGTTCTAGCACTCATAAGATTGATACCTTGGTAAGCTGTGATGTGCCAAATAGAAATATTCAGAGCAGAAATTACAGATATTACTCAAGTATATTTCAGAAAGAAATAGAATTGCAAACACAATGGACAATATGAACCAGAATATTATACCTTTATTGATATTGAAGTTCACTTGCCTCTTCGAGGGGGCAACCTTCAATAGAGCAGAGCTCAGATTACAAACAATTTCCAAAACATCTTTTGCAATGCTTCTACATCTTTATATAGTACTTTCTATCCCCTAAGAACATTATAGAGAAGGAACTTTCTAGTAGGCGGAACCTTCTAGTAAGCCTTCTTACAATAATTGTGTTTACACTACTACATAGGCCTTATTTACTAATGATGGCCTCCATATATGGCAATACATAGTAATCTATCTACTTAGGGGTTTAGGGAGGTTAGGACCCTAACATGCCCCCCTCCCCCCTAAATTGCAGCCTTGTCCTCAAGGCTGGAGATGTGGAAAGTGCTATAGAATGGCTGTTGGTTCCCATGTGGCATCCTCTCACTGTTTATCCTTCCATTGTATTAAAACTTCCTGGATCGTGCGTTGGCAGAGTTGACACTCTTGTTTGTCAAAGACAGCCTTTGGCTCTAACCAAATGGAATCTTCTTCATCCAGTTCAGGCAGATTAGTTTGAACACGGAAATTGGATCCAACCACTTTCTTTAAGCAGGAGACATGAAAAACTTGATAGATCTTAGAGTGGCTTGGAAGTGCTAATTTGTAAGCCACCAACCCAATATGCTTGAGGCTCTGATAGGGGCCATAAAACTTTGGAGAAAGCTTTTGATGATGGTTTGCTTTGGGGGAGGTCTGCTTATACGACTGTAGATGAAGGAACACTTGATCCCCTTCTTCAAAATGGCGTTCAGAGCAATGTTGATCAACCTGTTGCTTCCTTCAATTCTGAGTCATAACCAGATTATCTTTGAGAGTGCAGAGAATATTGTCTTGAGCTGTAAGGGTTTTGTCGACCTCTTGTACCTTGGAGACACCTGGTAGGTAAGATAATATTGATGGGGGATTTTGGTCATAGACCGGTGTCGATCGCCTATTCAACTAGGGGGTCAACTCTAGGGCCATGCTCCAGTCGATCTGGCTCTCGGTACTCCATGTATAGGACCTGTGAGCCTTGAGACATAATCTCCTAGTTATCTCTAAAAGTGGGGATAACATCAGGGTCCAACTCGGGGACATGTGCTCACCATAGAGTGCATGAGAACCTCAACATCTCTGGCATAACCTGTTACCTGCTTGATCTCAACGAGATCGGTCTCGGCATTCCTGCTGAACCGCTCTTCCGATCTCACTCTCTTCATGTACCTGAGCATTCAAAGTATATTTATAATTTTATACAATGTCATGTACTAATGTAAACCATCATCTATCTTTTATAAATCATTTATTACAATTTAATGGTATAAAGTGTCTGTGCAAGTATATTTTATTTGCAGGACTGTATCATCACGTTATAAAGTCATGTTATAAAGTAAATTTAAGACTTAATAAAATCTATGTTAGGACATGTATGTAATGACATGTTTAGACCTGTTATTAAGATGTAAGAAGAGGGCCATCGATACAACATCTTTGTATGTCATTGGTGAATTGCCTGAATAATATAATATTGATTGCCACATATATTCTGCTCACATGTATGTGCATCATTTTTAACAACTTCTGCTTAATTTTTAGGTTGGCGCACATACTTTTAAACTGTATGTTTTGACTATAACCTGAGCAGATTTGTCCTATTTTTTGACTTTCATAAAGTGGTACTCAAATAAATGAAATTCTGTTTGCATTTTTGTTCTTGAGTTCAGAATTTTGGTTGGGCAAATCATTTCCAATTGGCTGTATTTTAAAGTGTTTGTTCTATCATGATTCTTCACATTATTCTGAGTATACTTTAACATTGGACTGATAATATGGAACAACTCATGAGAACATAAATTAATGCCGAAATTGAGTTGATAGGTAGGTGCATCAATTTGCACTTAATTTATGTTCTTTTTGCAGACTAATGTTATTTTATTCATTGTTTGGACAAAAAGCAAGATACAACCTCAAGATTCTGATATTTATGTGTATTTGTTGATTGCCATTATGCATCAATTGATAGGTATGCTTTCATTTGTCATATTTAAGCATTGTGATTCTTCGCTAATGATTTTCTGATGTACATGCAGCTTCTTCCAAATATGATTGCAAAAGTACGCAGACTGTGCCATAATCATAGTGTGGCCAATGCATATTATGCAGATCTACCAGCCTTGAAAAGGGTGCTCCTTACTGAGTCAAAAGTTCATGATCTTTTCAAATATCGTCATGAGGCTCGCTGGATCACATCACCATCTGAAATTAATATTACGAGACAATCAACATCATTTACATGTCAGGTACTGTAATGATGATGCTTTATCCAATAATGAATATTCACCACAGTGAGAAGATGAAAATATGACAAAGACATATCCAACTTATACTAGATTTTCTTATAGAAGTAACGGCTTTTTGGATTATCAGAAAACTTGCTGCAGCCTTACCCTTACAGCGTCCAGTACAGTGCAGAAAACATCTACTACTAGGTTCAAAAATAGATGAAGCATTAGTGTATCAAATAGGCTGAGTTCCAAACAAAACCATGTCTTCTTGCTCCAAAACTTGTAGGAGTATTGTCTTACATACCATCCTAACAAAAAAATAAACTTACAGAACAGAAATAAACAAAAGCATAGTTAAAAATTTATCAGAGAGCTAGCAATCGACTCCACCTGGATAGTAGTGTCGGACGACTCCTGGGAGTCTCCTCGATTCTCATGATAAATGAGGGCTGTCAGTAGCATGTTCCGTGGAAGGAGATTGATGAGGCTGGTCACTCTAGCAAGATCTTGGATTTCTGAGAGGGAGGTTTCAGGTTTCATGTATTTCATTCTGAGGTTGAGATGGAGCATTAGGATTCCTGCTCCCAGTGTCTTAGTTCAGGGATATGTTTACATGATTCCACATTGAACCTGTCACGGGCTTTATTGGCCTCCCTAACCTGTGAATCAAATTGAGTTCTCTAGTACTTAGCAACCGAGGCGATCCTGTACACATTGTTTTGAACATCTTCAATCACCTTAATGCACTGTCTTAATTCATGGACCTCTCCTACTGTGGCACTACAACAATCACAGTGATCCACGGTGAGTGTAGAGGTCCACTTACTACGAATTGCGCCAACCTCAAACCCTGCAAATGGACAAAGGGTGAAGAAAGAGAGCAACAACAAAATCTTGAGAAGAAGACGAAAATGAATGAGAGAGCCTGCACCTCCCTTCTATAATCCTCACCACAAATTCACATTTCTTTCAAGGAGTTTGACAAGATCACCTGCAACCTTCACTGGCTTTCCCACACCTGAGCTGAGGGGGTCACATACCAAGCATTGAAGCTTTGGTCTTTTTGATGGGGTGAATATGATGGCACTGACGTTGGGGGAAGTAATCACCGACCTGCTCCTTCTTGAAACTTGTTATGATGTGACATGAGCTCCCCCTTCTTCCAAACAAATATTTTTTATGCTCACAGGATAAGATAATGCCACTTTGATCCTCATCCTCTGACCTGAATAACAAATTTCCCTCAGGTTTCAAGGTTCTGACATTCACCATTTCATCGGCTCTGGAATTGAGTTCTTGCTTCACCTGGTAGAATGCAACTTCATGAAATCTCTAGATCAATGGGACTATTCTCTGAGTAATTTGAGCCACTCTTGGGGAAGAGGGAGACTTTCCCTGCATCAAGGCTCCAATGATCATCATGGAGTTACCGATGATGACTATTGGATCTGTAGTTCTAGCACTCATAAGATTGATACCTTGGTAAGCTGTGATGTGCCAAATAGAAATATTCAGAGCAGAAATTACAGATATTACTCAAGTATATTTCAGAAAGAAATAGAATTGCAAACACAATGGACAATATGAACCAGAATATTATACCTTTATTGATATTGAAGTTCACTTGCCTCTTCGAGGGGGCAACCTTCAATAGAGCAGAGCTCAGATTACAAACAATTTCCAAAACATCTTTTGCAATGCTTCTACATCTTTATATAGTACTTTCTATCCCCTAAGAACATTATAGAGAAGGAACTTTCTAGTAGGCGGAACCTTCTAGTAAGCCTTCTTACAATAATTGTGTTTACACTACTACATAGGCCTTATTTACTAATGATGGCCTCCATATATGGCAATACATAGTAATCTATCTACTTAGGGGTTTAGGGAGGTTAGGACCCTAACATGCCCCCCTCCCCCCTAAATTGCAGCCTTGTCCTCAAGGCTGGAGATGTGGAAAGTGCTATAGAATGGCTGTTGGTTCCCATGTGGCATCCTCTCACTGTTTATCCTTCCATTGTATTAAAACTTCCTGGATCGTGCGTTGGCAGAGTTGACACTCTTGTTTGTCAAAGACAGCCTTTGGCTCTAACCAAATGGAATCTTCTTCATCCAGTTCAGGCAGATTAGTTTGAACACGGAAATTGGATCCAACCACTTTCTTTAAGCAGGAGACATGAAAAACTTGATAGATCTTAGAGTGGCTTGGAAGTGCTAATTTGTAAGCCACCAACCCAATATGCTTGAGGCTCTGATAGGGGCCATAAAACTTTGGAGAAAGCTTTTGATGATGGTTTGCTTTGGGGGAGGTCTGCTTATACGACTGTAGATGAAGGAACACTTGATCCCCTTCTTCAAAATGGCGTTCAGAGCAATGTTGATCAACCTGTTGCTTCCTTCAATTCTGAGTCATAACCAGATTATCTTTGAGAGTGCAGAGAATATTGTCTTGAGCTGTAAGGGTTTTGTCGACCTCTTGTACCTTGGAGACACCTGGTAGGTAAGATAATATTGATGGGGGATTTTGGTCATAGACCGGTGTCGATCGCCTATTCAACTAGGGGGTCAACTCTAGGGCCATGCTCCAGTCGATCTGGCTCTCGGTACTCCATGTATAGGACCTGTGAGCCTTGAGACATAATCTCCTAGTTATCTCTAAAAGTGGGGATAACATCAGGGTCCAACTCGGGGACATGTGCTCACCATAGAGTGCATGAGAACCTCAACATCTCTGGCATAACCTGTTACCTGCTTGATCTCAATAGCAACTATTAGTAACCGATTGGGGTGGTGATATCACCCCAACATATAATATATATAAGACTGGAATAAAAGCAATCATAAGTGTGAATGTAGAAGCAAACTACTCTAGTATGCAATGCAATGGTATATATAATGGATGCAAAATTCTTACCTACTTACCTGCACTTACCTGCTGGCTGGATGCTGGGTGTAGTCAAACGACCAGTCAATCCAACAATGTCCCACAATACCTGCCTTTGTGCTTCATCATAAGCCAAAATAGTGATAAGTTAAGCACAACAACAACATGAGTTAGAAAATGTATCATACCAATGGAAATTGTAAGGTCTAGCTCATGGAGGCGGGTGGGAGGGAAAAAGTGATGCCAAGACATACTCTCAGGAGAGTGCTCAATCCATCTCAGAAATGGATCGTGAAAAGTCAAAGGTTCAAGAGACCGACTCGAGGAATTTGAATACTGGCTATCTTGGACGTCTTCACAACTTAAGGCCTGAGAAGGGACTAGCAAGAGCTGAAAGGACGACGGACAATTCCTTAAGGGGAAGCTGGAAAACTGTGACAATAAGCTTCTTCTTGAGGTACTCAACTTTCCCCTAAAATCCAAAACGAGGTTTTGTCTTACAGGAGACTTTGGATAAGGGACATGTTTCCAAACCATACCTTTAGTGACATAGCGAGGTAAAGTAATCAAAGGAGGGTGGAAAACCTTATCACAAACATCTTGCTTCATGGAAGTAACCTCCTTACTTTTATCAAGGTTTGAGCAGAATGATGGTTGATAACTTTCTTCATAGAATAGATCTAAGTGCTCAGATAGATAGTCATCAAAGTCTTTAAGGTATGACCGAAAATTATTAGGAGAGCATAGCATCAAGTCATCCTTGGGTGTCTGAATAAAGTCAGGTTCTTGTTGCCAAATGTCAAAATTATTAGTAACTTCATGTGATAAATGCAAAGGCAACTTTTGGGAATGACCCTCAATGTCGTAAATGGGATCCCCATCATATCCAGTCATATCCCATTTACGCTTCTCGACATGTATGAATTCATCAATATTACCAACCAAGTCATCATCTTCATCATAACATGAACGGGTTAAAACATCCAACACTTCTTTACTCTCCACGTCATAAGATAAAGAATCATTAAAAATTTGGAAGGGGAAATAACTCACCTTGCTTAATCCTTCTTGTGCAGGAACTTCAAGTATTTGGATAACTTCATCAAGTGGAAGATCTTCCTCCACATCTTCAGTTTTGAGATATAGAGGATCTAGCTTGTCCAAGGGTTCCATTTCTTCTTCACTCTCTGAATCATAGAACAAGGTATCATAAAAAAACTGGAAAGGAAAATGACTTACCTCATTCTCTTCATCTTGTGTAGGAGGGATAGGATCTTGGAGAGCTTCATCAGAATGAGGAGCGGTTAGTGGTGCTTCATCCTCATAATTCACTTTTCTAGTTATATCTTCGCTACACTCTATTGAATCATGGGAGAAATCTTGCTCCTCTTCAGGGGGTTGATAATGTTCTTCATAAATCTCTTCTTTCACATCAGAGGGTTCTTGATGTTTAACATGATATGCATTCCTGAGATTTGCCACAATCTCAGTAGTGAATCCTCCGTCTTCCAAGGCTATTGTGAGATTCTGAAGGGCATCTTCATACGTTTGACAACATGGTTTGGTAAAGTCAATAAACCTACCGATGAGGTGTAATAAAGATGATATACCCCTATCTTGGCAACAACCCTTAAACCAATCTTGCAAGAAGGATGGCAGAGAGAGTATGAATAGTTTTATTAGAGCATCCTCCCCTCCCAATTCTAACTCGCTTATATACTCCAAAAAATTTATGATGTGAGGAGTTGGGAGGCCCCAAAATCTTGGGAGGTTGTTTAGCCATTTTATATCAAAACGGGTTGGGTATCCTTGAAGGATTTTGAAATCAATAGTTGGATACAGTTGTTCCCAGGACACCATGATCCCATAACTTGGAAATATCACAGAGTTGATAGTAAGGTGGCACCTGGGAAAAGGTTAGTGGAGTCGCCAGATAATTTGCTTGAAATTATCAAAGGAAAAAGGGAAAACACCCTAAGTGGAGTCACCATGTAAGCTTGTAAGATAAAGACTCTAGAGGCAAGTCTTACCGAAAAGTGTCGTCTTAAGGAGAATTGACTCAGTATTCCTCGACAACGGTGCCAAAATGTTATCGCACAGTTTGTAGTTCGGATAATAGATGGATTAAAAGAGGTCAAACTGGTGGAACTGAACCAATCCCACCCACTGTCACCTCGATGGGAAGGTTCTTTCTATTTAGGGAGGTAAGGCCCAAGGGAGACGTCCTCGGTGACTTGGGGTTTTGAGAAGGCAAAAGGTTTAGCAAGGCTAAGTGATAATAATCCCCCTCACAAGTCACCACCTGATCAGAAAGTCTGGCTTATAGCCAATAAAGATAACTGGAAGTAATAACCAATAAGAATACTTGCCCGAGACAAAGCAACAATAAAAACTATATGTGCAAGCTTGCTTGCTGGTTAGTACTTCATATAATAAATGACTTTCTGATAATAAGCAATTGATAAACAATATTATTGATAAAGCAAATCAAAGTTGTACAATAACAATGATTACAATATCACTTCACAATTAATGTTGATGGCAATCAATGTAACAATATTGTTAGTTTTAGGGTAAAATTGCAGAACAGTAGTCTCTTTTGAAATTTCAATGATTAAAGCAACTAAATCTGTAACTCAAACAGAGATAGAACACTTAGCATGTAAATCTGTGAAGGACAGCAATACACAAAAGCAAGGAACTTTGTTCTAATATGAATCCAAACTCAGATCTAATGTACCAGTAACCAGATTTAAGATATACAATAGATCTATATGTCAAACACAGGTATCAGATCTAAAGAGTCTGCCTACAACATAAATATCTTTAGATCTATGAAGAGCAGCAACAACTTCTGATCACATAAATATAAACTCAGATCTAAAGTAGTAAAGAACAGATCTGAATACAATAGTAGATCTATATGATTGAACCAAGATCTCAGATCTAAAACTCTGCCTAATTACTTCACAATGAGCATATCCTTTAGATCCATACAATGCTTACTCTCTATAATTAAATCAGATCTAAATCAAGGAGAAACAAGTAGGAAGCATACCTGGTACAATAACCTACCTCTGAAGATAGCACTGTAACCACAATAGAAATAGATCCGGTTGTTATGCTCAGACAAAGGTTCAGTTCATGGATCAATTGAGATCTTTATGCCAAGGATTGAAGGAACTTTAATGCCACCAAGTCTAAAGGCCACAGGGAACAACACAAAGAAGGCCCAAACCCTCCCAGCAAAAACCTTAACCAATAAACCCTCAAAACTGCAAACACAGGACTGTGAGTAAACCCTTAATTGACAGTGATATGGCAGACCTGTTTAGCAACCTGTACCCCACAAATTTACCCTAGCTAGAGGGCCACACAACAGACAGCAAAGGGGTACCAAAAGCCAGATCACCCACGGCAGAAACAACTACAGTCATGGCAGCCACACAGGGTAAAGGGAGCTACACATATTGCAGCCAGATCACACGGTAGAACCTCACAGCAAAACCAAGGCAGAACCCCACAGCAAACTCACGGCAGCTACAGCTGACAAGGGCAGCAGATAGGACTTACGACAACCACACCAGGCTGCGGCTAAACCTCAAGAGAGCATACCTCCAGCAAAGATCCCCACAACAGAGAGGACGCGACACCTAGCAGAGGACACGGCACCTAGCAGAGGACACGGTAGGCAGGAAGAGGATGCAGCATCCAACAGAGAGAGGTCATGGTACCTTCAACAACAAACAAAAGGACTGATGCCACAGACTTGGAGAGGGTCCACGCTTATCACAAGAAGAGAAGGGAATAATGAATGGTAAGGTGGATGTGAGAGGGGTGGGTTTGTTATATAGGTTAGGCTAGGGCAAGGGTTAATTAAATTAATATTAAAATCACATGTTTAAATTCTCAATTTAAACATGTGATAATAAACATTTAAAATTAACTTTAAATTTTAACCCTTGAGTAAAACAATAAAACCCCAAACCAATCAAACAAGGGTAAGGAGGGTTTGCAAGGTGGCAGTACTCATTCCTTCATATCACATGGTGAACTTATTACTTTATCATCACTGCATATGG
>CBVK0101412152.1:0-13934 GCA_900067695.1 Picea abies | reverse complement strand
GAATATATGTGAGAGAGGATTTTATTTTAGCACCAACTAAAGTAAGGAGCACCAACCCCTTGGAGAGCACCAACTCTCTGCCAAGACCCAGCTTGGTGCAAGACCCGGCTTGCTGCAAGTCCCAGCATGCTGATAGAACCCAGTATATCCAACTAGAGTTTATTCAACTCCAGTAGTAGTGATCCATTATAGAATCAATTCGATCTTATGATCAGAGGTATATCATAAGACACTCATCACCGCATTTCATCTTCTCTGTAATTCACATTTTATTTTCTCTGATATCTTCTTGGAATCTGCTTCAGATTTTGATCTTTTTTTCTAAAGTCCGGAGAAACTTTCTTCTCACCACTTTTTCTCATTTATATAATCTTCAAACTGGTGTGAAATTTAAAAAAAACATGTCCCTTTATTTAAACCATTGTACCTTTTCATTTAAAATGATAATCTAAACTTTAATTAATATCATTTTTCCTTTGTATTATTTATTCATATTTTCATGATTTATGCTCTTTTAATCATGACTGTGAAACGGTTCATTCTTCGACCATCGCGCCTCTTTGATTAATCAATCTTAATTATTGTTTATTTAGTTTACAGTGAAGTCTTTCCATAAATTGATCACAATCATGGATCAATTTAATCCTTTAAACTCGATCCCGAATCTCTGTTATATTTACAGAGACCAGATTTCATGAAGGTGCTTCCTTCAAACCATCACATATGACCATTCCATAAGACCACGGGATTTACCAACAATAGTGATGTATAGTAAAACTCTTATAGCATATGACCAATGACATAGAACCACAGGCTTACCAACTAAGAGACATACATTCTGTCCCTTTAAGCCTTTTTACCATATGACCAATAGTGGTGACCTCATGCTTAGGAAATTAGACCAAACTAGCACTTTATTAAATTAACGGTCATGATTCGATCTCTGATAGGATGGACATCTGACTGAGTTTTTGCATTTTTCCCATCGGGTCTTCATGACTTAGTACATTTCAAAATTCTTGATTATGATATCGCTGATACAATCAGACAATTCATGTTTATCTCGCGGAGATACATCAACAGTCCACTTTAACCTTGCACTCATACTTTTACTGCAAAATATGACGGGCATGATTTAATCATTCATCGAGATGGATGGCCACCATAATTTAGGCACTTTTTCCCTTCGGAGTTTTCGTGACATCCAGCATGTCAAATCTCCCGAAGCTATAACTCTATTGATGCGTGTCCCTTTCGAAATTTCGGCATTCAGGACTTCGAGATATTAGAGTATTTTCTTTCTATGAAAAACTCCCAAAGTAGAAACTCCCGACATGACGTAAATTTGCTGACGTCACAAGATGACTTGACACGTGCCAAGTAGTGAATTGACACGTGCCTGAAATGCCAATTTTATTTTGACACTTGTCACTATCTGAATGTGCCACATGTCCTTAGTTGACGTGCTCTGTTGACATGGTATGTCATTTACATCACTCAATATGACATGGACCTTGATACGTGTCTTCCTCCTTGACTTCGGAGCTTTGGATTTTGGGGTTTTGAACAACTCTCGTCATTGATTCTCTGAATCACAAATCCTTGAATTGTTGATCTTATGCCACGTGCCTGCCTTCCAACCAATGGATAGGATCTCTTTGGAATTGCAGACTTCACGAGTTCAGGATCCTTGAGTTGTTGTCACTCCAAATTATTCGAGTCCAGTGTTCCGAAGGAACTCACAGCTAACCGTTGTGCAGCTTCTCCCAGATCTAATGATCCTCATACCTTTGTGATTTGACGACCCAGAGCTTATTAAGATTTCGTGTTTCACAATTTTGGAGGACTAATCACCTCCCTTATTTCATTCTTTATTTCCCGATATCTGATTTACTGATATTCGATTACATTGGATCGATGGTCCATGACCCTCCATGATCCAATGGTCCAGATCATATCACGATTTCGCGTTTCGTGAGTTCATGCAACACTGTCTTTGACTTTCTTGATCTGCAAGTCAGTAAAATTCCAATCACTTGCCACGTGTCCTCTTGATCCAATGGATCAGATCATTTCGCTACTTTGGAGTGTTAAGTAACTCCTAGGATTATCCTCCTTGTAGCTCCACTGGATCCGACAGCTGACGAGCATT
Source organism: Picea abies (assembly GCA_900067695.1). NCBI lineage: Eukaryota > Viridiplantae > Streptophyta > Pinopsida > Pinales > Pinaceae > Picea > Picea abies. Next base: position 11,782 of record CBVK0101412152.1, on the reverse strand, counting down.
CTTGAAGAAGATCAACGGTCACGATCTTTTTGTGATCCAACGATTCAACTCTCATCGTGATTTCGCATTTCGTGACTTCAAAGGTTAGAGAACCTCCTTCCTTTGAATTTTCATTCAACGAAATGATGATCTCTCTCCATGTGTCCTTCCACTCAAACACGATCCGATGGTCATGATCTTCCAATGATCCTTAAGCTCACACTCACCCATATGATCGTCGTTTGTAATACTTATATGATCAACACGGTCAATATTTTGATCATACGGCTACTGAAGTTTCTTCACTCTAATCGGACGGCTGCTGAGGTTGTCATTCTGATCGGACGACTATTGAGGCTTCTCACATTTTCTGCGCACTGAGAAATAGTTCATTATTTTTATTGATCCTGATGACATCTCTTCAATTTATTCTTCCTTCAGAGCTTTATCATTGAATCATTGTTGATCCTATCATGATCAACAATAGTCACAAAATACTTCTATATTTTTCAGATTTGATCTTCATACAATTTGCTTATGTTGTTAGCCCCTCCTCATGAGCTTTCGATGTCGATCTCTGCATTTTTTATCTTCTTGATGATCGATATACTGTTGACATCAACGACAATGTCATCTATCATTTAACAATAGAGCATCACTTCAACTGTTGACATCAATGAAAATCTCATCTGTGGTAATTCATCATTAACAGCAGGTCATCCCATCGATTGTTGACATCAATGACAATCTATCCAACAATCTCCCCTTTTGTCATTGATGGAAACACACTAACTTCATGTAAAAAACTCCCCCTGTGAAGATGCTTTCCTCTTATGAAGTTTTCCTTTTATGAAGTTTCTCTCCCCCTTTGACATCAATGGAAAAGGTTTTCTTCTCCTATGATCTGTCTGTATAAGTACTTGTCTAACCACTGATAACTCCTCCTGCAATCAACCCTTTTCTGTCATAATTGAAGGGCTCCCCCTGTCAATATTCTCTCTCTTTGCTTCTGAGTATTCTCCCCCTTTGTTTCCGAAAAGGTATCTCTTCCTGACAAGGTTTCATTCTTGTTAATTTACTAGCTTCCTATCTTAGTTGATTGGCATTTTTTGTGTTTCATATGAGTAGTCTTCTTTATACAAATTTTTGTAGTGATTGAGTCTTTTCAATACTTAATCTAATAACCTTCAATTTTTTAGTCAAAACTGCCCTTGAGTTTTTACTGATTATTCTCCTTCTTTGTTTCTAGAAGGATAGTTTTTCTTGGCAGGGTTTCTCTTCTTGTTATCTTTATGGAATGTCATTTACCTCATTTTGTACATCAGAATGCTACTTCTGTAGATGGCATTGTCATATTGGAACACTACACAATTGTAGCTCATATTTATTCAAACAACCCTTTCTTTTGTCCTTTGATACCAATTGTTTTTATATCATCCATCTATAGGGTCCTCCTTGGTATAGGGGCACTTGGATGCAAAATGAACAACTTTACCATAGTTAAAACATTTGAAAAGAATCTTGCCTTTGTACTTTCCTGATCCTTTCTGAAGTTTTCTAATGAGATTGGCTTCTTCCACATAAGATTCTTCATGATGGTTGGATTGAGGTTTTTTCTCTTGATTTATCTTTGTCTCAGATGCTTTGAAAGTTGTTTCATCTTTTGTTGATTTATCATGCCCTGCTCTCATTTCATATGCTTTAAACATTCCATGGAGATAATCAACTATTATTTTATTTAGATCGGATCTATCTGAATTTGAAGAAATCTTTGCATCATATCTCATAGGTAATGACCTTAAGATTTTTTGCACAATGGGTTTATCTGTAACTTCTTCTTTTTGTTCTAGCTTTGAAGATTCATCTTCAATGTCATTATTAAGTGCACCAGAAGCTTCTTTATCCTTGTTTTGAGAATATTCCTTATTAGAAGTTTCATCCTCCAAACTCCTATTATTAACTTCATTAGATTCAAGAACAATATTTTCCTCATCTTCCTTATTTGGTACTTCGGATTTTCTTTTCCATGTTTTCTTATTTACTCTTGTTGTCATATAGTATGATGCATTTATTATTGATTGTTTTATTGAACTCCAACAGTTATAGGCTTTGCGGCCATATCCACCACAACTATAGCATCTCATAGTGTAACAATGTGGAGCAATATGTCCAACATGATTGCATTTCCAACATCTTATACTGTTGTTGAATCTACCTACTTGTTTTCTTCCATGGTGCCTACAATCCAAGGCTTTATGACCATATATATTACAAGAAAAAAAAATCATTAAATATACTCTCATACCTTATTTGATTCATCCATGAATGTGTCTCTCTTCTAAACTTGCTTTGAGGTCTATGAATAGCTTATGGATGTCTTCCATGATCTGATCTTCTAAATTTTGTAGTGTTGCATTTATTTCTTGAACGTGAAGAACCTGAGTCATGCATGCTTTCACTTTTTGCATATGAAGGAGCTTTGTCAGACCTGTCTTCATATTTTGTGAATGAAGGACTTGTGTCAGACCTGCTTTCATCCTTTACAAGTGAAGGACTTGTGTCAGACTTGTTTTCGCCTTTTACAAATGAAGGACCTGCATCAGATTTCTTAGGATTATTGATCTCTTCCTTATTGTATCCAAGTCCATATTTGTCATACGGTGATCTCTGACTATCCAAGATCTCATCAAGGGTCATGGAGTTTTTCAAGAACTTGTTTTGGGTGTCTGACTTCTCAACCTTCTTTCTAAGATTCACAACTTTTTCTTCCAACTCATGACAAGATTCTTCCTTTTTGTCTAACTGATTCCTTACTACCTCTTCTCTCCTTTTGGCTTCTTCAAGTTGGATTTTAAGATTGACATAGTTTTCCCTTAGTTCCTTTAGATCTGCAATGTTTTTTCTTGAGAAATCATCTTCCTTCTTTTCTTCTTTTGCTTGACTAATTTCATTTTTTAGTCTGTTGATTTTCTCTTCATTTTCTTCTGTTAGATCAACAACTTTTGTTTTCAACCTTTTGATCTCATCTTCTTTACTTTCTAGCTGAATATTTTTCTTGGATATGATTTCTTCATTGTCTTTGAGCTTTTATTTTATTTCCAGGATATGCTTCTAATTGCCAAGCTCATCATCTTCCTTCTCCTTTTCTTTTACTTGACTAATTTCTTTCTTCAACTTCTCGATCTCCTCTTCTTTCTCTTCTAACTGATTTTCCTATTCATATATTATTTTATCACTGTCCTTGAGCATTTGATTTATTTTCAAGACATGTTTTTGACTCTTTTCAAGGTATTCTTGAGTGTAGTCATGAAGATAGCTATACTCTGATTCATTATGGTGATAGAGGTATTCAAAGAGACTCCAATCAACCTTTTATTTAGCCTTTGCTAGTTTTTCTTCTTCTTCTTCCATGGGATAAATGATAACAGAACATTCTGTTATAGTATCTGAGTCTTCTTCTTTACTTGCAGAGGAGAATTCAATATCACTTCTATTGCAATCGAAATATTTTGGAGAGTCCTTAACTTTATTGATGGTTGAGTCTTCATCTTCATCCTTGATAGGAATGTCTTTTGTGTCTTCATTTTTTATTTGATACATATTTTCTAACTTCAGCCATAAGTCCTTGGTGGATGTGCATATTCCTATTCTTGTCTTGATTGTATCTGATAATCCATTGAGAAGAATCTTCAATGCCACTTCATTATTGTTCCTTGCTCTTCTTTGGACTACAATTTTGGATAGATTCTTTGATGTAGTTAAGTCCTAGGGTTTTCTTAGTAATGAACTCCAAACTTCATATCCTTTTGACTTCAGAAATTGTTTTATATTTTCTCTCCATGAGGAACAATCTGTTCCATTGAATACAGGAGCTTCAATTGCGGAGAGAACCATTTGTCCACCCATTTCTTCAGGATCTACCTTCCAGTGTTTAAAATTTGTTTTGAAGGAACCTTCCTATAATACCAATTGAATAACACACGACCCACACTAAGAGGGGGGGTGAATTAGTGTGTGAACTATTTTAACTATTTATTTTCACAAGTTACCACTTAAGACATATTTGAACATATTAAGAACAATCACATCATAATTACAATGAACACAAAGACACGAGATGTTTGTATAATCTTTTGTATAATAAATGAACATAGTAATATGAATATATGTGAGAGAGGATTTTATTTTAGCACCAACTAAAGTAAGGAGCACCAACCCCTCGGAGAGAACCAACTCTCTGCCAAGACCCATCTTGGCGCAAGACCCAACTTGTTGCAAGTCCCATCTTGCTGATAGAACCCATTCTATCCAACTAGAGTTTATTCAACTCCAGTAGTAGTGATCCATTATAGAATCAATTCGATCTTATGATCAGAGGTATATCATAAGACACTCATCACTTCATTTCACCTTCTCTGTAATTCACATTTTCTTTCCTTTGATATCTTCTTGGAATCTATTTCGGCTTTTGATCTTCTGTTCTGAAGTGCAAAGACACTTTCTTCTCACCACTTTTTCTCTTTTATATAATCTTCAAACTGGTGTGAAATTTAAAAAAAACGTGTCCCTTTATTTGAACCATTGTACCTTTTCATTTAAAATTATAATCTAAACTTTAATTAATATCATTTTTCCTTTTTATTCTTTATTCATATTTTAATGATTTATTCTCTTTTAATCATGACTGTGAATCAGTTCATTCTTCGACCATAACGCCTCTTTGATTAATCAATCTTAATTATTGTTTATTTATTTTATGGTGAAGGATTTCCATAAATTGATCACAATCATGGATCAATTTAATCCTTTAAACTCGATCCCAAATCTCTGTTATATTTACAGAGACCAGATTCCCTGAAGGCGCTTCCTTCAAACCATCACATATGACCGTGCCATAAGACCACGAGCTTTACCAACTATAGCGATGCATAGTAAAACTCTTATAGCATAAGACTAATGGCATAGAACCATAGGCTTACCAACTAAGTGACATACATTATGTCCCTTTAAACCTTCTTACGATATGACCAATGGTAGTGACCTCACGCTTAGGCAATTAGACCAAACGAGCGATTTATTAAATTAACGATCATGATTTGATCTCTAATGGGATGGATGTCTGACAGAGTTTCAACGTTTTTCCCATCAGGGCTTTGTGACTTACTACATTGAAAAAATCATGATTATGATATCGTCGATACAATCAGATGATTCACGTTTATCTCACGGAGATACATCAACAGTCCACTTTAATCTTGCACTCATAATTTTACTGAAAAATATGACGGCCATGATTTAATCATTCATCGAGCTGGATGGCCACCATAATTTCATCACTTTTTCCCTTAGGAGTTTTCGTGACATCTAGCATGTCAAATCTCCTGAAGGTGTAAATATACTGACGCGTGTCCCTTTCAAAATTCAGATGTTCAGGACTTCGAGATATTAGAGTATTTGCTTGCTATGCAAAACTCTCGAAGTAGAAACTCCCGACGTGACGTAAACCTAATGATGTCACAAGATGACTTGACACGTGCCCAGTAACTGCCACATGTCATTCAAATATGTGATATACACATGCCTGAAATGCCAATTTTATTTTGACACTTGTCACTATCTAAATGTGCCACGTGTCCTTAGCTAACGTGCTCTGCTGACGTGCTCTGTCATTGACATCACTCAAGATGACGTGGACCTTGATACGTGTCTTCCTCCTTGACTTCAGAGCTTCGTCTTTCAGGGTTTTGAACAACTCCCATCGCTAATTCTCCAAATCACAAATCCCTCAATTGTTGATCTTATGCCACATGCCCGCCTTCTAACCGATGGATAGGATCTCTTCGGAATTTCAGACTTAGCAAGTTCAGGCTCCTTGAGTCATTGTCACTCCAAATTATTCGAGTCTAGAGTTTCGAAGGAAATCACAGCTAACCACTATGCAGCTTCTCCTAGATCTAACAATCCTTGTACCTTTGTGATCTGATGACCCGAAGCTTATCAGGATTTCACGTTTCACGAGTTTGGAGGACTACTCACCTCCCTTCTTGCATTCCTAATTTCTCAATATCCATTCCTAATTTCTCAATATCTGATTTCTCGATATCCACTTACATTGGATCGATGGTCCATGACCCTCCATGATCCAATGGTCTAGATCATATCGTGATTTTTCATTTCATGAGTTCATGCAACACTGTCTTTGACTTTCTTGATCTGAGAGTCAACAAAATTCCAATCACTTTCCACGTGTCCTCTTAATCCAACAGATCAGATCATTTCGCTTCTTTAGAGTATTAACTAACTCCTTGGATTATCCTCCTTGCAACTTCACTGGATCCGACGACTGACGGGTATTCTTGAAGCAGATCAACAGTCACGATCTTTCTGTGATCCAACGGTTCAGCTCTCATCACGATTTCATGTTTTGCGAATTCAAAGGTTAGAGAACCTCCTTCCTTTGACTTTTCAGTTAGCGAAATTTTTATCTCTCACCATGTGTCCTTCCACTCGATGGTCACGATATTCCAACGATCCTTACTCTCACGGTCACCTATATGATCATTGTCTGTAATACTTATATGATCAACACGGTCAATATTTTGATCAGACGGTTGCTGTGGTTTCTTCACTCTGATCGGACGGCTGCTGAGGATCTCATTCTGATCGGATGACTTCTTAGGCTTCTCGCATTTTCTGTGCACTGAGAAACTATTCAGTATTTTCACTAATCTTGATGACATCTCTACAATATGTTCTTCCTTCAGAGCTTGATCATTGAATCATTTTTTATCCTATTGTGATCAACAATATTCACGAAATACTTATGTACTGTTGAGATTTGATCTTCATACAATTCACTTCTATTGTTCGCTCTTCCTCATGAGCTTGCGCTATCGATCTCTACATTTTCTGTCTTCTTGCTGACTGATATACTGTTGACATCAATGACAATGTCATCTGTCATTTAACAACAAATCATCACTTCAACTGTTGACATCAATGACAATCTCATTTGTGGTAATTCATCATTAACAATAGGTCATCACATCGACTGTTGACATCAATGACAATCTGTCCAACAGGCCATCATTTGTTTTAATCATATTTGAAGGTACCTCAAATTTTTATGAGTGTTTCTTTTAAAAACTACCATTTACATGAAATTTCTTATTTATTTTTTCATATTCCTGAAAAAAAGAAAAATATAGTTTCAAATGGTTTGTGTATCCATGGTACTTAAACCCTATACAATATATACTACATAATTTAACTTAATTGAATCCTACTTCAAATTACTAAACCAAGTTCAATAAGTATAACACACTATAAAATTTAAATCCACCAACGACAATTAATTAAAACAAAAATAATTAATTAAAATATATTGTAATTTAGAAATATGCTAAGCAAGACCATATGAGAGACCCTGCCTAAGTGAGATGTGGATGGGGTGGCTCCTAAATGGTTCAAACCCATTGATCGAGAGAGAGGAGCCTCAGATGTTTGGGGCTCCGGGTAAAGTGAGATGTTTATGGGTTCGCAAACCGGGTAAAGTGAGATGTTTATGGGTTCGCAAATAACTCAAATTTGTCAAATTTGAATGATTTCGGATCCTTGGACATAACACTTTACCTAAAGTTCTCGAAATAAACCGATAGCAGAAATAAACTGATTTAGCACATTTTTTCATTGTTTTCTCCTTAAGTGGCCAGGAATGATCACTCGAAAACACCGGTTCTTCCCTATTCTCATTCTCATATGGACATTTCAAGCCACCATAGATTATCCATAATTGGTTGACCTCATGGGTATATGGTAATCTTTTGTATAGAAATTCCATTTGAGATGGTCATTTCACCTTATCTACAGCCAATAAATGCATTAGTTGTGGCCAACCAATGTCTTCCCAAGATAACAAGATGCCCTTTAGCAGGATCCTTTGAATGAATGATAATAAATTATACTGTGTATTCCCATGATGCTAATGTAACTATGATATCATCCAATATTCCTTCAGGTATAACTTTTGTCTTATTTGCTAATTCCAAAATAGTTGGGGTAGGTCTAAGTAGGGGTTTTAACTGTAATTCCTCGAAGGTAGTAACAGTCATAACATTAATGCTTTCCCCTAGTTCTATGAGATTATTTCCAATGGGAACCTTTTTAATGGTTATTGTTACTACAGGGTTCCCTAGGTTTCCATACTTTGTGACCTTAGGCTGCTCTGATATGTATTCAGAGAATTCTCCTATCAAATTTACTATTGGAGGATCCCTTTGTTTCCTACCTGGTTTCTTGATACACAATTCTTTGAACACCTTACTGTAAATTGACATGTCCTTTATGGCTTGTAACAGGGGAATTTTGACATAGATATTCTTTAATTCATTTAAAATGTCAAATTCCAGTCGAATCGTAGGTTTCTCAATTGATAATATTTCTGGATAAGGAGGGGATTTTTTAATCTCTGAAGATTCATTTTGGGGAAGATTTGTTTTGTGGTCTTTAGGAATGATAACATCTTCCCACTTAGTGTAATCTATGGGTTGTTTAAGAGTTTCATATTCTTCTTATTCTTCTTCCCGGATGACTATTAAAGGCCTCTCTATATCCAAAACTTTTCCTGACCTTAGTTGAATCTCATGTAATGGAACGAGAGAAATAGCATATGTCGGGAAGTTTTGCAACTCAACATTGTGAAGAGGTTGAGTTGGTTTTTTATTCGGTTTGGGCACTGGTTGTGTCAGTAATAATGTCGGACTTGGGGAGCTTCTATTCTAGCATTGTTGGGGTTGTTGTGGAATAGGAGGTAAATGTGGGGCAACAAAACCTATAAAAATTTGTTGGATGTTCGGTGGAAACTGTAGGTAAGGATTAGCGGACATAGGAACACATGGAGACTGAGTGTTTCCTTGGGTATTCCCTCCTCTCCATCCTTGTATCCAAGGATGGTGTGAATCATACTGTGGAGACCATTTTTTCTAATTTGGTGAGTTCCACTATTGTGGTTGTTGATAATAAGGTGGAACTTTAGGTGAATAAAAGGATTCCCAAGATCCCCACTTATGTAAATGGATAATAAATTGGGCAGTGATGGGAATTTTTCTATTGGGTGGTATTTAGTGCAGAAGCCACAAATTGAAATGTTGTCTAATAGGCACTTTCTTGAGGAATGCTTCCTCCTAGACCCTATACAAAATATGCACATTGTTTCATTCTCCTCCTCATGTTTCTTCTTAATCTTTAGGGTTTCCAATAGGGAACCTATTGTACTTAGGATATCGATTTTGAAGTTATCCAATAGGTTTCCTATATCTACCCTTGTAACACCACCTAAACTAATTGTTTTTAGGTTTCTACTATAAGGATCTCGAACACTCTTCCAAGTTTTGTCTCTACTCCTTGAGTAATTTATACACATTTCACAGATTTTAGTAAATGGTTTATGAGAGATGTCACCTGATTCCATCAGGTTAAGTGCATCTAAATATTCTTCCAAAATTCCTTTAAGGAAAATATATTGGACTGCACCATCTGGAAGGTCATGGTATTTCGATTTTTGTGAGGTATAAGAAAATCATTCCATGTAATCCTTGAGACTCTTGTCCTCTAACTATTGAATTTTAAAAATATCATTACGAGAACCTTTGGATTTGTAGTAGTCTTGGTAGTTTCTAAGAAATATAGCTTCCATGTCTTCCCAAGACCTAATACTAGATGCTTCTAACCCCATGAACCATATTAGTGCAGAATCCTTGAGAGTTGCAGGAACAAGTTTTAATTTTTTGGAATCTTGCAAGTAGTTGTAGCTCCTACAAAAGATGTCAAACTCAAATAGGAAGGTATCTGGGTATTCACTAATTTTACCATAAAAGGTGGGCAGTGCAGAGAGTGGAATGTTCTTCATGTTGACATTATGTGTGGTATCCAAAATTGGAAACCCAAAGGCGGTTTATGTTTGGTTTCCAACTTCTTCTCCGTCATTGTGTCTCACATGGTTGTGATCCTCCTGATCATACATACTAATTTGATTACCAAAGAGAGAATACTTGAATGGTTTTATCCTTGAGGATAACAAAGTGTCCCTAGGTTCTTTTCTTAGTTCGATATCTTATACATATTCTTAGTTCGATATCTTATATAATGCTTAGTTTTTTTCTTCCCAAATTTGTCAGTATCAACATTTTCTAATATTTCATCATTAATGTTGATAGATTCTCCTCCATATTTCAATTTAAATTTAATATTAAAAAACATAACAGGGACATAAATTCACTAAATTATATATATTTGAGTGTTCATATTGTATTATCCAAATTTATGTACATACTTATAGATGATTCGTCTTCTGCTTCAATTTCAGTTTCAACGTCTTCTTTGACATTATGAGACGAATCTATTTATGTAAATTTTGAAAAACATCAATTTGTAATTACAATCAATTATATTAAATTTACGATATTTTAAAAATTTGAATTCTATACTTTGAATTTTGTACTTTTTGAATACAGTCCCAATGTGTGTCGTGTGCTCGATCATCATATGTGCATGCATACCTGGTTGAACTTCTTCTTGTCGAAAATCTCTATTGACATTATCATCATTTGTTTCTTGAATATTTGCACGTTCTTGTTTCTTTCTCCGATCAATCTCTTTCCTTTGTTCGATTTGGTGAGTATCATCTCGAGTGCGATCATATTTTCTCTTGCACAAACTTTTGTTTCCCATGACTTTTATAGTTATCTATAAAATATATGTTCAACAAAGACTTCACCTTGAAAAAATGCTCAACATTTATCTTTCAACATATAAATTGTTATTCCAATAAAAACTTGAACAAACATCAATTACCTTATTCAACAAAAACCAAAAATCTGATTCGAAACTTTGTTTAAGTGCTCTAGAAAACCACCATGTATCGATATCAATCCTCCAATTAAGCCTATGGAACAGAGGGAAGAAATAAAGAAAGAAAAGAATACGACTGCAATTAGTAATAGATATGCTTTGAAATCCCTATCCCCGAGCTTATTTTTGTTTGTCCATCCCATGAATTATATTAAATGTGTTCGGTAGAAAGCCTATTTATACAATTTGGCATGAAATGAAACAATACGACATGTCTTTTCATTTTTTTCGACCGATGGAATTCGCTCGACAATATTTCAGCCGAAAGAATGGGTTTTCGGCCAAAAACCTTAGAAACCGTTCAATTTTGACAGTTGCCGTTAGATTTTTGTCTTTCGGCTGAAATATTAGTTTTTCGACCGAAAGATTATTTCGGCTAAAAAAAGGAATTTGGGACTGAAAACTAAAACCAGAGAATTTCCCCAAGCTTAATTGAACTTCGGAGGTTGCGGACTCCTGCAAATACTGAGAATTTGGTTTCGAAAATGACACCAGCATTTCCAAAATTGAATCTACTTTCAATTCATATAATTTGTTTTCATTTTCGTTATTTTTACCTAATTTTATTTATTTTTTTAAAAAACTTACTACATAATATTTTCAGGAGACATTTTGATTCGGTGAAATGATATATCGGTATCTCAAAAAATATACAGTGAAAAAATTTGAAAAAAATATATTCATAATCCTTAAACTGTTCTTTTCAAAAGGGTATATTTAGATTTTAGTTTTACATAAAAATTAAGATATATACGAAGTGTAGAAAAACATGTATTTAAACTCTGCAACGTTTTCAGCTTGGTCAACTTCAAAAAATTCCAGAAATTATAATATTCATCCGTTAGATTCAAAATGATAGTCATAATAAAATAGAGTCTCTGTAGATTGTTGCAGT
>CBVK0101412148.1:0-10704 GCA_900067695.1 Picea abies | reverse complement strand
AAGAGTGCTACCGGGTGACAGTATCGAAGACGCAAATGGAGGTGTTCATACTGCAGAGATGAAAATGGGGATCCTAGAGGCAAATGTCAGAGGGTGTGATTGGAGATGCAAGTGAGATTCAAAGGGAATGACTACATGCCAGTGTTGAGTATATACCTGAAGGGGTTATGTTGATGTATGGTGACCAATTACCTACACACATGAAAACCAAATACCCGACGTGAACAATATCTGAAGAGAATCGAATATATGAGCATGTAATTGATAATTTTGAATATGCGCATGCGTACCTGGTCAGGGTATGAAAAAATTGCGTCCCAGGGGCTCAGGATGAAAAGAGGCCTAGGGACTGTCGTGATGTAGATGATGGGATGCTGATCCTATGGCTGAAGACGGATTGAGAAATGGATACCAGGAGCTCCCAGAATGGTGAGTGGAAGTTTGGCGAAAAGGCCTATATATAGTTGTAGGGCCCACATTGCCACCTCATTTGTATTTGCTGCTATAGTGACTGGACGAGAAGTATTCAGAGGAGATTTGGAGATTCTGGGAGGATGAGGCATTTGATCGAGGATCAGCGAGCTTCAGGTTAGTGGTCTAATCATCCTGCATAGAATTAGGGTTTCCTTTTTTGGGCAGGGACTATACGGAGGGCCGTACATAAGGGTTTATGAGTGTGGGCCCCCACGTGCGCGGGCAATCCGGAAGTAGGCATGCACACATGTGCGCCTGCCCATTGGATAGGTGCACATGGGGGCATGTGTAAGGGTGGTAAGGGCATGCACTATGTGCGTGCCTGTTGGATGCACAGCTGCGCATGTGTGCACGGCTGTGTATTGGACAGGCATGCACTAAAGCGCACCTGTAAGTTGAGCAGGTGTGCACGCGTGCGTGCCTGTGGGATGGACAGGCATGTCTGAGTGCACACCTATGTAGTGAACAAGCGTGCATATGTGCACACCTGTGGAGTGAACAGGCGCACACGTGTGCACGCCTGTGGGCTTAAACAGCCGCACCTTGGAGGCAAGGTTGATGGGTGTAAAACTTATCTTTTTGATGTTGTTTATGGTCCATGTGACTAATGTAGGATTGTTTTATGTGGTTGCAGGAGATCATTGTGCACGATACTGGTGGGTTGGTGAGAGTAGGACTAGTCCCAGCTGAGAGACTCCATGGCTATTGAGGAGCCGGGGGTACGTGCGAATTTGGCAGCCTGTGGGATTTTGAAGTTCTTTGAGTGCTCGTTGATACAGGCTTAGGAGTATCTCCTACAGTTTATTATTCAGATGTGGAGTCTGGACCTGCATTGTTTCATAGTGCGGGGAGAGCAGATTTCCTTCACTGCGGTGGAGAATGTGTACTTTTTGATTGGGCTCCCATTTTGGGGAACGCCCCTACCGGCGGAGCCGGTGTTACCAAGGGATGTGTCACTAGCGACAGTTGGTCAGAGATAATGTTCAGGGCCGAAATTTATGTTTGGCACTGTCATGAGCATTGGGGTAATGGATGCCCTAGCTCATCGCTGCATAGCAGTGATGATTGTGAGAGTTTATGGGTCTCTAGCGACGCAACAGATCAATGGTGGTCAGCTGTGTGTGATGGAGAGGGTGTTGGATGGTGAGCACTTCGCTTGGGGGCTTACGCTGCATGCCAGGATGGTAGGGCAGCTGGACCACTGTCGGTCCACAAATACAGGAGAGTTTTCCCTCGGGTCCATCCTGGTGGCCTAGTTTCTGGAGAGGGTGCCTATGTTGTGCCCTAGGATTTTATTGGGTGCACCTGGGGAACGAGAGCCGTGACTAAAGTGGTGGTCGACTATTTCACTTTGCCATGGTGGTGGTGAGGGTGGCCACTTCTTTACTGCTGAGGTGGAACAAGTGTGACGGTAGATGCCGCAGGTGATATTGCAGTACCCCTATGCAGGGGTTGACTTTTGGGAGGATCCAGATATGGTGTTGCCTCCAGGGGAGGTGTTTGATCATCGAGGTACGTTGATGATTGTGATAGATATGTTTATTTGAGATAGCATGATGTATATGTATGATATAGATGCTGATACTATCTGTGGTTTATTTGTATGTGCAGATGTGGCACCTCGCGGATGCGAGGTGCAGTTGCGGAGAGCGTCGGCTTGTCAGGATCCGGAGAGACCACCACGGGGGGGACCGTGGGTTGGAGAGAGACGTCGGCATGAGGACACCGCAGCTAGACCAGCTAATCCGGAGAGAGCAGCGAGGAGACACCGGTTTGATGACCCTAGTGCTGGGCCATCACATGCTCCTCTGGCAGATGCCAGAGTAGATTTTGAGGACATACGTCGTTGCATGGAGGCAGTGTTACAGGGCGTGCCTGAGGGCATGTGGTCTCACATCTAGGATGCGGTCATCTTGGAGCAGTGTGTGGGGATTCCACCACCATGGAGGGCAGTGGTACGACGAGCAACAGTAGCTGGTGCTGGGATGACTGGAAAACTACCGTTGGGGCAGGAGGGACTAGTAGCGGGTGGGAAACCACCGCTTGAGGGAGGGGCAGGCGGTGGTGCTCTAGAGGCACCTTGAGTGGTGTGCTATGTATTTTTTGTATTTTTGTATATAGGCTGGTGAGCCCATTTTGTACCGAGGTGCTTCACTGGCCTGCGGATACTTGTATTTTTGTATGTAAACACTTGGATGGCACTGTGGACCATTTTATATATACATGAGTATACATTTTGAGATCTATGTGGTGTTTACATGAGTTTTGTTGATGTGTTGATGATGTCCAATCTATATATGTTGTGACAGGTTTTTGATATGTTATGTATGTGTAGAGGTAGCTTGATGTGATATATGCCAATCTAACACAATATTATCTAGGTTATCTATAATTTGATTCAATTGTCTTGGAATATGTGTAAATGTAATGGAATCAAAGTGTCGAGATAAAAGTCTAACCAGCAGGTATTTGCGAAAGAGGCAAGGATCGCATACACTGTACACATTGTTGAGCTGGAGGACGACTAGTTGAGAGTCGAGGAAGACGCTAAGGTGATGAATACGATGATGCTGGGCATCGGCCAGGAGGCCAATGACGACAGTGTATTCGGCTTGGTTGTTGGTCGCTGAACCTAAACATATGCCGCTCGAATGGAGAATTTCATGTGAGGGGGTGTAGAGAGCCCAAGCGGCCGAAGTGAGATTTTGTGTCCAACGACTGGCACCGTCAGTGTAACCGATGTGGTAGGCCAGTGAAGGAAGCATCTGTCAATAGCACAAATGATAGTTTAGACGTGAGGGATGGAAAAAGGACTAAAAACACTATAAAAGAAAGAACCTAAAGTAGAATGATTACGTTTAAGCATAAAATTTCTTTAAGTATAACCTGTTAACGGGTTCTTTGAGAGAGAGGCCTTCGGGAGAGGCCAGGATGTATGTGCCTTTGGTGAGGCAATGTTGGATGATGTATGGGCCATGCCATAGTGATTCGAATTTTCCATGGCCAAAGGTATCATGAGCGATATCGTAAGCAAGGATGAGGTCGCCTTCACGAAATGAGCGAAGGTTGATGTGTCGATCAAAGGTAGCCTTTGATTGTTTTTTAGCTGCCTCATTGTTTTGTAATGAAGATCGACGATATTCATCCAGGGACTCTAAGTTCAGCAAGCACTGCTCCATTGGAGCAGTGTTGGGTAATAGCTCAATTGCGGTGCATAAGGTGGGAATTTTGCACTTGATGGGAAGAGTGGCCTTAACCCCATGGACTAGATGAAATGGTGTGAAACCAATAGTTATTTTCATAGCCATATGGTAAGCCCATAGCGTGGAAAATAACATATGATGCCAATTGGTCTTATGTTTATTAACCGTGCATTGTAACATGGTCTTGAGGACCTTGTTAATTGCTTCGAACTATCGTTAGACTGAGGGTAATATGGTGAGGCAAACTTGTGGGAGAATCCTAATCGAGATGAGAGTTCGACGAAAATCTCATTCTCAAAGTGTTTCCCATGATCAGAAACAAGTTGGAGTGGTACGCCAAAGCAAGATATGACGTGGTTAAAGAAAAAACGCATTGCGGTGTCACCAGTGTTGTTGAAGGTGGGCATAGCTTCTGCCCATTTGGTGAAGTAATTGATTGCGACAATAATGTATTTGTGTCCATTGCTGGAAGGGGGATTACAAGTCATGAAGTTGATGCCCCATTTACAAAAAGGGCTGGCAGTGATGACTGGATGAAGAAGAGCAGGTGGTGTTCGGGCTTTGTTGGCGTAAAGCTGACACTTCTCGCATCGTTTCACGATATGAATACAATCATGAAACAAGGTAGGCCAAAATTAACCTTCTCGGATAATCTTCTGAGCAATGGATATTACTGAAAAATGGCCCCCACATGCACTGTTGTGGCAGTCATTCAAGACTCTATCGGCTTCGTCGATGGTTAGGCATCGATGAAGAATGGTTTCGATCCCTTGTTGGTATAAGATGTCTCCGATGACAAGGTAGCGGGGGGCCTGGTGGAGAATATGACGACGATCATCTCCTGAAAGGTGGTTACCGAACTTTTGAGTTCGAAGGTAGACAAGGAGGTCGCCGTACCAAGGATCATCCGAAGTGATGTAAGAGAGGTGTTCATCAGGAAATTCAATATTGATGGGGGCACTAGTGGTGTCATAGGGGAGGGTCATGACAAGTTTGGTGAGAACGAGGGATTTCTTGCTCTTGGGTGTTGAGAATTCAAGATTGTACTCCTGAAGGATAACGATCCATCGAGCAAATTTGCCATTAATTTGCCGACGACTGAGCAAGTATTGCATAGGGTTGGAATTTGCTACAACCTTGGTTGTGCGAAGTAGAATGTAGTGACATAGTTTCTGGACTGCGAGGATGACTGCAAGAGCTAGTTTCTCTTCATGTTTATACTTCAAGGGTGGCCCTGAGAGATTTTTACTAATGTAATAAATGACATGCTCACGATTGTCATCACCTAGTTGAACGAGAACTCTTGCTACTGTAACAACTGATGTTGATACGTAGAGGATATAGTCACAATTGTAGTCAGGTGCACTAATTAAAGGGGCATTGGAGAGCGCCATTTTAAGATCGTCAAATGACTGTTGGGAATGTTCATCCCAGTGAACTAGGATGTCGTGACGTAGTAAGTGAAGGAAACCATGTGCGCGAATGTCGTAGTCTGGGACAAATCGTCGTAGAAAGTTAGCCTTGCGTTGGAGGCTCTGGAGTTGACGTAAATTCCACAGAGGTGGAATTTCAGTGATAGCTTGAACTTTGAGGGGGTCCACGGTAATACCGCTTTGGGAAACGATGAAGCCAAGGAGGTGCCCTGTGGTGACGCAGAAAACACACTTGAGGGGATTCAAGCAGATGTTGTACTGATGACACCGTTGGAAGATGATTCGTAAGTCATCAAGATGTTGGGTGCATTTCTTGGATCGAGCGGTGAGGTTGTCCAAGTATGAAAGGATGATATGAGCCAGATCGTGGAAGATGTATGTCATCGCCCATTGGAAAGTTGCGCCAACATTCTTTAAGACAAAAGGCATAACATGATATGCAAAAGTACCCCAAGGGGTAATGAATGCGGTTTTGTACTGATCGGCTGGGTGAATTTGAATTTAGTTATAACCAGAGAAACCGTCCATGAAGGATAGAGCCTCGTGGCCTGCGCAGTCGTCGATAATTTGATCGATGAAAGGCATTGGAAAGTTGTCTTTGGGACATG
The DNA here is from genome assembly GCA_900067695.1 of Picea abies. Taxonomy (NCBI): domain Eukaryota; kingdom Viridiplantae; phylum Streptophyta; class Pinopsida; order Pinales; family Pinaceae; genus Picea; species Picea abies. Next base: position 4,986 of record CBVK0101412148.1, on the reverse strand, counting down.
TGTGATTGAGATCACAGAAGTCCGTGCAGACGCGGATAGTGCCCTGTTTTTTGTTAACGGGTATAGGGTTGGAAACCCATGATGTATAGGCGATGGGGTAGATGAACCTGACAACACGTAATTTGTCAATTTCGACTTTGATGGCCGCTGCTTTGGATGGGTGTAGAGGTCGCTATTTTTGATGAACTTGTGTAATGTCGGGCCAGGTGTCGATGTGATGTTCAACGATAGAGGGATCAAGGCCAGGCATTTCTGTGTATGACCAGGAAAAAATATCTCGATATTCTTGGAAGAGGGCTTTATAGACGACGATTTCTTGAGGAGTGCAAGCAACTCCAATGGTGATTTCCTCGACGACGCCATTTTTGATGGAAATGTCGATTTTAATGGTCGGGGAAATGTTGGCCATATTGCCTTCTTCAAAAGCATCAGGAGTAGGAATGGGGTTTTTGAACCAGTCGATAGGCCCTGATGGGATAAAATCCTTGGTTTTGACTGCGTAGATGGGGTGTTGGTTAGGAGGCATGGAGGCTTCTTGTGGAAAGAAGAGTGCGCGGTGGTGTAGTGCATCGCATGGGTAGTTAGGGTTGTTTAACTCTTCTAGTATTTCCTCGTCACAGTGGAAGTGACAGGAATACAAGGGGTCATGAAGAGTGGTATCGTTAACTGTTGTTGTGTGGCTGCCCCCTAGTGATGAAGAAGCAGGGGGAATGATGCAAGGAGATGGTGATGGTTCGCTTGACATAAACCAAATGTTGAAGTATTGAGGAGTACTTATGGTAGTTGGGTGTAAAATTTTCGTAATGAAATGAGCGAGAGAGTTGGGGGGATTGGGGAGTGAATCCTTAGATAAGTCATCCAAGAACCATGGAGGCATTGGAAGGGCCTCGGGTTTGGGAGAAATGACATGAAGAATCTCTAGTGACGAGGTAAGGTCAACTATCGATTCTGTGGGTCTTTGAAGCAGGGTCAATTGGCATTGCCTGTATTCGATGATCATAGGACATTGGTATGTAAAATGATCTAATGATTCACATAGAGAGCAAGGACATCTCATACGTTCATTGACTGAAGTTGTGACATAACGGATGTCAATGATATTTGGTAGGGATGACGTAGCTATATTGGGTTCACTCTGGAAGCTTAGGCGTACTGCAGCTAATGTCTGCTGAAAGCATGGAAATGTTGGGCAATGGTGGGTATAATGGCCATATTCTGAACATATAGCAAAAGAAAATTTGGTTCGCAACCCTTTGCTACTTGAATGGGAGGTGGTAGCGATAGTACTGGCTATAGTGGTGAGCACTGGGGGAGTTTGATTGAGTGGAATAAAATTTCGTAACTTTGGTAGAGATGGGCAGTTGTTGGTTTGGTGTCCATCTTTCTCACATAGCATGCAAGGGGGTTGGATGCGCAGAGGAAGTGGAGCTGTGGGCTCCTTATTCTTTCTCCTACCCCCAGTTGTGGCAGGGGGGTAGTGAGTGAGGGTGTAGAAGGTATGGTGGGAGTAAGTATGGGAATCATCATTGGGATTACTTCCATTTGGGGGGGGAAGAGATGGTCGAGGGACCATCTCTGGTGGATGTAAATACCAAACTAGAATTGCTAACACCATATTAGGGAGGGTAAGCATTGTGGCTACCTGGAAAGATTCAATGCTAGGTGGAGGGTAAAAGAAGGGGATTTGAGTGATGGCTTGGGGGAATGTCTCCCAAACTTGGATATGTCCTTGGGGATAGGTGGAATCGTGGACTGGTGGGGTCGACGAGTTTGCAGGAGGCTCATGAGGGGGAAGCTCTGTGACTAGTGGGACGTTAGATATGATAGAAGCCTCCCTAGGAGGAAGGGTATCCTCTGTGTTAGTTCCGTTAGATGATATGACACATACTTGATTGGAAGGATGAAGGAGCAGTGGTGCTCCATGGTAAGTTACTAACAATGATGGATATTTAAAAATTCTGGGGCCCATCTCCACGAGTGGGTATACGTCTTGACTCGTGTGGATGAGAGGAAGAATGTTATCGATGTTGGAAGATGGGTTAGGCTCATAATGTGAGACTTGGTCGATGGTAATGATCTTCTCATTGTGGGGGAACATCATTGTTCGAAAGACGGAAGAGGCAACTGCCTTCATAGTGTACATGTAGCTACGACCGAATAGGATATTATAATCGAGCGAGGCATCGATAACTTCAATGTCGATGAGAATGGTCTTGCCCTCGAGTGCTATGGGGAAATTTTGGAAGAGACCTTCAGGAGAGGATGGTCATCCATCATAATCTCGTAAGGTAATGGAAGAGGGTATGATTTCAGGGGAACCAAGTTTCTACCATACAGATTTGGACATAATGCATGTAGATGAACCTTCATTGATGATACACCGATGAACTGTGATGTTTCGTATTTTCACTGGGATTTGGAAAGCAATCAAGGCAGGAAGGCGAGGTTCTCCACTGTCGAGATCAAATGTAATGAGTCGAGTATCTGCAGGGTCGACTACCCCCAAGGTATAAAGTAATGATTTCCGCTAAGTGGGACAAGTCTGAAGGACTTCTAAGACTAACATGGCAGCCCGGGATTGTGCTAAGTCATCAACCAAACTGTAGTTATGAGCTGCCCTAGCCTGTGGGCTGTGGACATTCCTGCACAATGGGATGTGATGGATGTGAAGAGGTGGCTCTGTGTTAGGGTGAGGGATCACCAATGGGGGTCCCGTTGGTGTAGGGTTTATCTCTAGAGTGATGGGAGGAGACTCAACGGGTGCATGATACTGACAATTACGTGTTTGCAGCAAGATTTCTTTTTCACTAGTGAGGAGGATCGTGTGATCTGTTGGAGTGTTGGGGTTGAGGTACTGTTCCCCCTGAGGTAGGGGATGTTGCGTGTCTTGTTGGGTGTTGATCACACCTTGGTGTGGAATTGGATTCTGCAATAGGACAGGGGGGAGTTGTTGCACGTATTGTTGTGGTGTGTACTGAGGGGTAGGCGGTGTTGGAGGATGGGGTAGACTGCCTGAGTCTTTCAACCATTTGAAATCAACGATTTGGGGGAAATGATGAGTGTAATGACCAAACTCACCGCAAAGGGCACAAGGGAAGTTAGTTTTAACCATATTGTTATTTCTCCCTTGACGCCTATTATTATTGCCCCCCTGGGGGTTTAGATTCCCTTGGTTCTGGTTGCCCCCAGTAGGTTGGTTCTGTTGGGGTTGATTCCCACCTTGACCTGGGTTGTTGTTGTTCCTGTTTTGTCCTTTCTTTTTGGCATTGTTCGATGGATGGGTCAAATTTTCCGTATTCACCTATTCAAAATTTTGATATTGCTGAATGGGAGAGTGTTGAACAAAATTCACCCCAACATGAGGATGTGGGGGAGCCATGGGTTGTGGGGGACCAGGAAAAGGAAAGTATGGATTATGTGAGGGTAACGATCCATAAGGTACATAGGAAGGCATGGTGCTTTCGCTAGTACTATAAACTAAGGTAGAGGGGGTACCATAACTCATTTGAATAGGTGGGTGTATGGGGGGTGCCGGTGGTGGCCCACTGATGGGTGGAGGCATAGCAATAGGGTATGGTTGTTGATAAGGGGGTGGGGGGTAATAAGAAGTGCCCCCGTATGCCGGTGGGTATTGAGGTGTTCCATACATGGGTGGTTGTTGGGGTTGTGGACCGTGGTGAGTGGTGTTACCAATCAGTCCATCTGCTGAGTGAGACACCCTAGGTTTGTCTTGGCCAAATGGCATAGGTTTTTGGAGATTAGGAAGTACAGTGTATAAGTACCCTAACTGTGCATAGATGAGGTCATACTGTTGAGCCTTACTGATGGCTTCCTCTTCTGATTGAGGGAAGGTGGAAGCTACATCCTTACCGAGGAGAGAGACAAGTGATCTAAGAAGCCAGTCAAGACACTGTTGTTTGGTGGTTTTTGCTTTACACAAACTACGTCGCCTATGCCACTCGTGAATGTGATCAGTGATATGTGTGGTTGAGGTTTGTCTGAAATTAGAGAGTAGTTCCAGACCATTGTCGTGGCGGATTGGTAATTGGAAGAAGGTAAAAAATGCTTTGGCCAAGGATTCAAAAGTCGAATGGGAATACCATTTGGCCGATGGGCCAATGAGTGTGCATTGAAATAATCACAGTTTGATGGAATCATCCATAATGCTATTGGAAGAGCACCATAGGTGAAAAGTCATGATGTGGTTGGCAGGGTCATCTCCTTCCTTCCCTTCAAACTTGGGTATGTCTGAAGGTAGTTTGGTGGGCATTGCAGGCCATGTGGGGTCATGCGATATAGGATCATTGGTGAGTTTTCTTAGATCTGGTATGTTGAGAGAGGCCAAATATGGCATCTGTAGTGGGGGTGGAGGATTATCTCCAACCATGGTGTAAGTGTGTTGTGAACCTGACCCTTGAGGGGGGCTAGGTGGGTTGGTACTTCCCCCTTGAGAGGAAGTTGGTCCCCCACTTCTGTGTAAAGGAGAGCGAGTGGACGGAGGACCTTGTGAAGTGGACCCAAGTAATGTGGAACCAAGAAAAGCTGATCCTAAGACAGTAGCACTCACAGGAGTGTGTGAAGGTGGTGTCGATGAGTGGGCAAGACCAAACACTCCCCCTAAGATAGGAGGGATGTTTAGCAAGCGTCATGAACGATGGGGATTTTGTGGGTCCCCTATGATGTTCGACTAGCTGAGTGAATGTGTGCAAATGGTGATGAGAGTAATAAAGAAACAAGAGCCTTTGTTGCAAATTTGAACTTTACATACTATATATATCCAAATCAAAATGTAGTTAGAAGTGCATCATACATAAAATGGTTTGAAAAAGAAGCATATATGTGGATAAGTGGGTTTTGTCTGCATGGGGAATCAAAGAAAACAAATGATCGTGTCCTAGAAGACGTAACGTCCTTCCTCTCAAATAGCACTGGACCTTCCAATAGTACTCAACAATGGGGTCTGAAGTCACCGGAAGAGAAACTAGT
>CBVK0101412145.1:0-11452 GCA_900067695.1 Picea abies | reverse complement strand
ATTGATAAGGTGCACAAATGGATGAACTCCAAAGTGGTCCCCTTATGGTGGAAGCCCTCACGGGAAGAGGCTTTGAGGATTGCGTTATCCTAGAAGAATGGTTGGAGGACCCATGCTCTCATTATTGTATTATAATGATTGATAAGGTGCAAAAATGGATGAACTCCAAAGTGGTCCCCTTATGGTGAAAGCCCTCACAGGAAGATGCTTTGCAGATTGAGTTATCCTAGAAGAATGGTTGGAGGACCCATGCTTGTATGTGGAATAATGAGATGAATGACATTGAATTTTCCAGGGAAACTATCCTATATGTATAGTTCTTGTCATTCCATTTTTGGTGGTATGTAGAATGTCACATAATTCCTCACGGTTAGAGAGTTATGGCCATGAGAAGTTGGAGACCCCAGGTTTGGGTAATGGACCCAAGTTTGTTTGATGAGTAACAGTATGAGTTATGATATATTTTCAGACAATACTATTCTATATGGATATTACATGTCATTCCATTTCTGTTGGTATGAGGAACGTCACATAATGCCTCACAGTTTGAGAGTTATGGCCTTACAAAGTTGGAGGACCCTCACATGTCATCTAGAAGCCCCAAAAGGTCAAAGTAGTCAAAGTGGTTTAAGGGTTTTTAAAAGGTAAATAATAAAGTGAAGTGATGAGTGTACTATAATTCAAAGTGAATACAAAATAAATTATTTAAATAATAAATTTAATAGATAAATTAGAAGTGGGTTAACCCTAAAATAAGGAAAGTGAGGCCAAGTGACCTAGAAGATGTTTTCAAGGAAGCTACTTGGAGAGTATAAATAAGAGGCAAGGCTCTCTCATTTTAATCAAACTTGCGAATATTGAATATATATATGTTTCTAAGGTAACCAAGGATATCTAAGCTGAAATTCTAAGTAAAGGTGAATAAAAGAAGGCCGAAATGCAAGGAAGGATAAATTCTTTTAATGGTGCTTTCTAAGGTATGTTATTTACAGGTCATCTCACCATTTTCGCTATAAAATTTTTTCTATAATGATTCAGACTGTAAAATTTCTATGAAATTGAGAAAAAATACCCAAGTATTTGTGGTAAAAAATTCCGCTTGTGGGTCGTTGTAGTTTGGGAGTTACAGTTCGTGGAAAATAGGGTTTGTGGCTAGTCCTGAAACTAGTCAAAAACATGTGTTTCAGGTAAAAACCTCATAACTTCTTCATAACAGATCCAAATTCTATGAGACCAAATGTGTTGGTTAGGGTACAAGATTTAGTATGTTTTTTTAACATTTTCAGATCAATTCAATGAATATTTTGTGCAGAAAAGTCTCTACAAGGTCGCTCTCTAGAATAAGCCAGAATTCAGCAAGGTATGCCATTTTTGCTATAACGCCTTTTCTGAGAGGTTCCAAGTGGTTCCACCTGAAGGAATTGCATGAAACACACTGAATAACATTTTGTATCAGTTTAATATCTTTATTCATTACATGTACAAAGCTATGATTATTTCAAGTTGGGGTTGTTGACTAATCCAAAACTAGTCATGGTTGAGACAAGCAGTTGATGAGTTGGCACATAAATGAGGTGTATAGTTGATGATGTTGGTAGATATTGATGATTCATTGTTGATTATTATTTTACAAATGATTGGTATATACTTGGTACATGGTTGGATGCACTTTTTTATGGTACAGGTTGATTACAGGTTGTTTGGCATAGGTTGGTGCATGGTTGATGCACTTGTTTATGTTGATATATTGATATCTGTTGAGGATTGTTTCCTCATCTCAGTTGGCGATGATAATGTAAGCTGAGTATTGCATATAGAGTTGGTTCTCTTGTATATTTGTACTCTATTCAGTTGTTGTTGAAAAACCCCCAGATTGAAGTCCATAATAAAAAGAAAAATTGTACATACATCTTGTGTTCTTTGTGTTCCTTGTGGAGATGATTTTTTGATGATATGTTTCTGATATATGTTGATGATATTCACATATAACTGATTATAAATGACAACAATGAGTAATGAGAAAATGTTGAATGTTAACTAAGGAGTTTTTTTGTAAGAGGGAAGTTTTGGGAAAAAGATCCCCACACTCATTCACCCCCCCCTCTAAATGTGGTAGGTGTGTCCAACAATTGGTATCAGAGCGGGCCTTCACTACAAGAATTAACAATCTTGAAGGAGATCCATAGACACACAAATGGATGATTAAGTTCCAATCCTTGATGAGGAAAACTATTCCACTTGGAGAATAGAGATGAGATTATACTTGAAGACAATGGGAGCAGCTATTTGGAAGGCAAACATCGGTGGATATGTTCCGTTGAAGAACAAGTCAAAGTTTGCATCTCAAAGGGAAGGAAAGAAGAATTATGCATTGGATCTCTAGACCATTCTTAGTGGACTCTCAAGCCCTATCAAAGAGAGCATGGGACAATGCACTTCTGCCAAGGATCTATGGCTAAAGCTAGAGGAGACATATCAAAGCAAGAAGGAGAAGGAAGAAATTGAAGACCGCTCCATCAAGATCATCAAAGGTAAAGAATCGTCAAAAACTCTTGAATGTATTATTTCTAAATGTGATTTTGAAAACATTTCAAGTGAAGATAAAGAATCAAGTAATGATAGCACAAAGGAAGATCTTGAAGACATTTCAAATGAAGGCAAAAAATCATGTGATGGTGTTGGCAAGAAGGAAGATATTGAAGGTAAAGAATCTCCCAAGACTCTTGATTGCAATAATTCAAAGTGTGATGATGTTGAATTTTTATCAAGTGAAGAAGATGATCTAGAAACAGTTTGTGTAAAGTTTGATGATAGTTATCCCATGGAAATAATAGAAGAAAATCTATTATAACTTCAAAAGGAAATTGAAGAGGGTTTATACATGTATAGGAGTGATCATTTTTATACACACTATAACTATTTTTTGGATAACACTAAGAAGTTTCTTAGGAGGAGTCAAAGGAACATCTTGAAGTTAAAGGGAATGCTCAAAGAACAAGAAGAGAGTTCTAAATTACAATAAAAGGAAGAATAGATCACAAGACTAAAGAATGGAAAAGAAGACATGAATATAGATGACGAGATTAGCAAAAATTTTGAAACCATTATTCATCTCAAGACCTAAATTAAAGAAGCCAAAAGAATAGAGGAACTATTGAATATTCAAATAAATGAAAAGGAAGAGTCATGTTGTAAGCTAGAAGATGAAATTGTTGACCTTAGAAAGAAGGTAGATAAGTCAAACAAATTCTTGAATAGCTCATGAATCTTGGATGACATATTGGAAAGTCAAAGACCACCATGTGATAAATCAGGTCTTGGATACAAAGTAGAAGATACACATGTTGAAGGAAGCACCTCAAAGAAGCATGAGGTAAGTCCATCAAAGAAGGAAGACAATGTTGAAAAACAACCATCTACACAAGACAAATAAGATTTCAAAAGAACAAAGCAAGGAAGACAACAAGAAGCTACTTTTGGGACACCAAAGAAAAGGTATGAAAGTATTTTTCATGGGCATTGTTATTCATGTAATGGATGTGGTCACAAAGCTTTTGAATGTATATCTTATGAAAGGAGATATAATGGAAGATTCTATAACACCACAAGGTGTTAGAGATGTGATCAAGTAGGACATATTGTTGTTCACTGTAACTCTATGAGATGCTACAGCTATAGTGGATTTGGCCACAAATCCTAGTAGTGCTGGAACACAAGAAGAAATTCCATGATGAGGACTTCACATAGCATGGATAGAAGAAGGAATGAAGTAAGAAAGGGAGATATCACTGAAAATATGGATGCTCAGAGTTCAAGTTCTGAGGAGAAGGGTCATCTACAAAAGTGGGTGAAGAAGACAGAGAAGCCATATCAGAATGAATGACTGAAGGGAAGTACAAAAGTATCATCTATTGAGGCACACGCATGTGACAGTGGTGACAGTCATGTGAATACACGTGTTGACCTTGAATAGGTTGCATACACACGTGATTTGTTGTGCAACAAGCCACATATATGTTGTAAAGCCTTGGGAAAAAGGCAATGCACATGGCTTGGAGTTTGATGTGATGGTATAACTCTGTATTGCAGGGTCTAACATTGTTTATTGCAAGTTATGACAGTATTTGCTGCAGGTTTTCATGGTGAGATCACACAATGGTATAATAAAAATAAATATTGGGTGCATGGCACTAACCCAAGAGTATGCATTGATGTTGATCTATTTGGATTAATCATTTTGTGATGTTGATGGTGGTGTACATGGCTGGTATATCTTATGATGTATTATTGGAAGCATATGTTGATATCATGGTGCATGCATTTTGCATATGGATTGGGCTACATGTTTTATGGAGGATTTGGCATACATATATGGGATTCATCATTTTGTGGTATTGGTGCATGGTAATGTACATGTTTGGTACACTCATAGATGGCATATGCTTGATGATACTACACCATTGGTACTACTTGATTAGCACAACAATTGGCATTTTTTTGAGATACATGATTGTGGCACTTGGTTCATGATGGAGACATATCAGGAGTGATATGATACATTGTTTGGCATGTTGGTATATGCACATGGTTGGCATATTTGTGGATGCACATGGTTGGCATATTGGTAGATGCACATGTTGGCATGTTGATAAAGGCATATGATTGATACATTCCATGGATGATGTCTTTTGGTGCATTACATGATGTTGATGTACATGGTTGATGTACATAGGTATTGTAAATGATGAGAAAACATTTTGTACAGGATGTACTTGGATTATATTTTTCTCATGATTCTTTATTTCATTGTTGACATATATTTTTCTTCATGATGCTTAGTATGGCATGTGTTTGATGCATGAACAGGTCCAAGAATCGTTATATGGTAGCACAATGTTCATCTTGCAAAAAATATAGGGGAGACATACCCATAGGGGGATTCATTCTTCTTCCCATGATTCTAGGAGGAGATATTTATCAGATGCATCCCTAGAAAAGAGCCCTATACTTGAAGAAAGATCACAAGAGAATAATTTCAGGGGGAGAAATGGTCACGGGGGTAGTATGTTCAATGTATCTTCAGCATTACATCATAGTGATATCCCTTGTTCATAAGGGGAGAGATTATTCAGAGGAAGATCAAAGGCATTCAGATAGGGGGGGTAGCCCCAAGGAGAGTTCAAGCAAGGGGAGCATTCCCAAGATGAGAATGGCCCTTTGTCATTGATGTCAAAGGGGGAGAGTTAATCACATTGATGTGATTGATGTTTATTGATGGGGAGAGATAGTCACATTGACTATTGATGTAGAGAATGCCTTATCTACATGTTGACATCAATAATTGGTAATTGGTGTTGACATCAATGTTGGTATTGCCATCAATGCTAAAGGGGGAGACTGTTGGATCATGTTGTCAGTGATACTAATGGTTTGATTGATGATGCCAATGGTTTGATTGATTGATGTTATTGATTGATGTCAAGTGATTGATTGATGTCAAAGGATTGATTGATTGATTATTGATGTAATATAATATGTATTTTCCTTGATGAGAATGCATAGATGAAGATGGATCAATGAGTTGTCATTGATATGATGAAGATGGATCAATGAGTTGTCATCGATACATGATGAATATGGATCGATGTGGTTTCATTGGTATATGATGCATTGTTGGAAAAATGTATAGATGACTCNNNNATGATTGATAAGGTGCACAAATGGATGAACTCCAAAGTGGTCCCCTTATGATGAAAGCCCTCACAGGAAGACGCTTTGCGGATTGAGTTGAACTAAAAGAATGGTTGGAAGACCCATGCTCTCATTATTTTCTTATCATGATTGATAAGGTGCAAAAATGGATTAACTCCAAAGTCTTCCCCTTATGGTGAAATCCCTCACGATAAGACACTTTGCGGAGTGAATTATCCTAGAAGAATGGTTGGATAACCCATGCTTGTATGTGGAATAGTGAGATGAAGGAAATTTAATTTATTAGAGAAAGTATCCTATATGTATAGTGTTTGTCATGCCATTTCCGGTGGTATGTAGAACGTCACATAAGTCCGCACGGTTAGAGAGTTATGGCCATGAGAGGTTGGAGACCCCAGGTTTAGGTAATGGACCCAAGTTTGTTTGATGGGTAACAGTGTGAGTTATGATATATTTTCAGACAATACTATTCTATATGAATAGTACATGTCATGCCATTTCTAGTGGTATGTGGAACATCATATAACTCCTCACGGTTTGAGAGTTATCTCCTTACAAAGTTGGATGACCCTCACATGTCATCTAGAAGCCCCAAAAGGTCAAAGTAGTCAAAGTGGTTTAAGGATTTTTAAAAGGTAAATAATAAAGTGAAGTGATGAGTGTACTATAATTCAAAGCGAATAAAAAGTAAATTATTTAAATAATAAATTTAATAGAGAAATTAGAAGTGGGTTAACCCTAAAATAAGGAAAGTGGGGCCAAGTGACCTAGAAGATGTTTTTAAGGAAGCTACTTGAAGAGTATAAATAAGAGGAAAGGCTCTCTAATTTTAATCACACTTGAGAATATTGAATATATATATGTGTCTGAGGTAACCAAGGATATCTAAGTTGAAATTTTGAGGAAAGGTGAAGAAAAGAAGGCCGAAATGCAATGAAGGATAAAATTTTTTGATGGTGCTTTCTAAGGTATGTTATTTACAGGTCATCTCACCATTTTCTCTATAACTTTTTTTATATAATGATTCACACTGTAAAATTTCTATGCCATTGATAAAACATACCCAAGTATCCGTGTTAAAAAAATTCCTCTTGTGGATCGTTGTAGTTTGGGAGTTACAGTCCGTGGAAAATAGGGTTTGTGGCTAGTCCTGAAACTAGTAAAAAACAGGTGTTTCAGATAAAAACATCATAAATTCTTCATAACAAATCCAAATTCAGTGAGACAAAATGTTTTGGTTAGGGTAAAGGATTTCATATGTGTTTTAATAGGTTTAGATCAATTCAATGAAATTTTATGCAGGCCACACTCTACAAGATCGTTCTCTAGAATAATCTAGAATTCAACAAGGTATGCCATTTTTTCTATAACACCTTTTATAAAAAGTTAGAAGTAGTACCACCTGGAGGAATTGCATAAAACACACTGAAGAACATTGTGTATCAGTTTCAGATCCTTATTCATTACATGTACAAAGTTATGATTATTTCAAGTTGGGGTTGTTGATGAATCCAAAACTAGTCATGGTTGAGACAATCAGTTGATGAGTTGACACATACATGAGGTGTATAGTTGATGATGTTGGTACATATTGATGAGTCATTGTTGATGATTATTTGACACATGATTGGTATATACTTGGTACACGGTTGGATGCACTTGTTTATGGTACAGGTTGATTACAGGTTGTTTGGCATAGGTTGGTGCATGGCTGTTGCACTTGTTTATGTTGAAAGATTGATATCTGTTGAGGATTGTTGCCTCATATCACTTGGTGTTGAGAATGTAAGCTAAGTCTTGCATATAGATCTGGTGCTCTTGTAGAGTTGTACTCTATTCAGTTGTTTCTGAAAAACTCCTGGATTGAAGTCCATAATAAAAAGAAAAATTGTACATACATCTTGTGTTCTTTGTGTTCCTTGTGGAGATGATTTGTTGCTGATATATGTTTCTGATATGTATTCACATCCAACTAATTATAAATGACAACAATGAGTAATGAATAAATTTTGACTCTTAACTAAGGAGTTTTTGTGTAAGAGGGAAGTTTTGGGAAAAACATCCCCACAATCATTCAGCCCCCCTCTAAGTGTGGTAGGTGTGTCCAACAGATCAATGAGTTGTCATCGATACATGATGCATAGATGAAGGTGGATTAATATTGTATTATCATGGTTTATAAGGTGCACAAATGGATGAACTCTAAAGTGGTCCCCTTATGGTGAAATCCCTCACGGGAAGACACTTTACGATTGAGTTATCCTAGAAGTATGGTTGGAGAACCCATGATTGACAAAGGTTTGATGTATACATGTCTTATCATAGTATATTGATGTATATGGATCAATGAGTTGTCATTGATACATGATGCATAGATGAAGATGGATTAATATTGTATTATTATGGTTGATAAGGTGCACAAATGGATGAACTCTAAAGAGGTCCCCTTATGGTGAAAGCCCTCATGGAAAGATGCTTTATGATTGATTTATCCTAGAAGTATGGTTGGAGAACCCATGCTTATATGTGGAATAATGAGATGAAGATAAATGAATTTGTTGGTGAAACTATCCTAGATGGATAGTGCTTGTCATGCCATTTCTGATGGTATGTGGAATGTCACATAACTCTTCATGGTTTGAGATTTATGGCCCTATGAAGATGAAGGACCCTCATATGTATGCTTGAAGCCCCAAAAAGTCAAACAAGTCAAAGTGTTTGAAAAGAAGAAATTATTATTTAAATGATAAAGTAAATTGACAAAGTCAAGAAGGATTATTCAAATAATAAAGTGAAGTGACAAAATCAAAGAAGATTATTTAAATGATAAAGTGAGGTGACAAAGTCAAGGAGAAATATTTAAATGATAAAGAAATGGAGAAATTTCTATTTATGGAAAGTTAAGTGACCTAGAAATGGGTTAAGTGACCTATAAGATGCTTCTATGGAAACTAATTGGAGAGTATAAATAAGAGGCTAAGGTCTCTTGTGAAAATGTATCTAGTGTGTATCTTTGGTGAGGATCTCTTGAGCATGTATTGAAGATCTATTATGAGAGAGATATGATGTGGAGGATCTTATGGACACATCAAAGTTTCAGAAAGTCTAAGATCATGATGGAAAAAGTCTCGGAAGTTCAGAAACCCTAGTTTCTAAGGTATATGTAGGTTGTAGTGAGCCAGGGTGCATACATACGTGGGATGAATGAGGACATGGCACATACAGTTGATAAAGACATGAAGACTTGTGGTTGAGATATTGAAAATATCTTGGTGACTGAAGCAGGTTCGAGATCTGCACTCTATGGGATCAGATCTGCCACTGAGACTCTGGTATGGTTACATTGTTGTCTTGATGGATACTCTTGCTTGTTGTGTAGTGAATGCTTAAGGTATTCTTGGTATGGATGTTGTGATATGGTTTGTTTTGGTTGATGGAGTGAATAAAATTATTATGATTTAGTGTTGATATGATTTCTATAGTATGTTTATTTCTTATACGTGATGAGTATCATTCATATTGTTTGGTTGAGAATCACGAGTTTGTTATAGAAGATATTGGATGTGTTTTGACTAGCTATGGGTCATATGGGACAGTGAAAGACATAAGAGAATGTGATTGAATTTTTTCAAAGGATCTGAGTTCATATTAAAGAGAAAACCCTAAGATCTCAGAAGGCATACATAGGCTATAGTACAAAATTCCCACGTACATACACGAGCTGTACTATTGGTAGGGCACGCACATACACGTGTTGCACTATCGACAGGTCACGTACCTGTTGATAGATTGACATCCATTGAGGATTGTTGCCTCATCACAGTTGGTGCTGAGTGTGTAAGCTAAGTCTTGCATTATAGAGTTGGTGCTCTTGTAGATTTGTACTCTATTCAGTTGTTGTTGAAAAACCCAAGGATTATAGTCCACAATAAAAAGAAAATTGTACATACATCTTGTGTTCCTTGTGATGATGAATTGTTGATGATATATGTTGTTGTTATATGTTGATGATGTATAGTTACATTTGACTGGTTATGAATGACAATAATAAATAATGAGTAAATTGGTGATTGCTAACTAATAAGTTTGAGAAAAGGGAAGTTTTGGGAAAAATAGCCCTACACTATTCATCCCCCCCTCTCAGTGTAGTCGATGTGTCCAACAAATGGTTAGTGCCTCTCTTGTGATGGATCCATAAGTTCATCGCAAGAGTGACGATAGTCCACTATATTCATGTTCGTCGAAAGAGAGATGAACATATGGATTTTTCTATAGAGCAATGAATACAGGCTGGATTTATAATAAAATTAAACTCTTTATCTTGAAGTTTGCGATGAAAGAGTACTTTCGTCGCAATTAGTCATCGCAAATTTGTCAATATGTAGTAGTGAGTAACTATCATAAAGCAAAAATATTCTCTTTATCATGCAAATCAACATGTAACTCTTTTGTCGTAAGAATTTCCAAAATGAAATTACAATCAATGAGCTTGTGGAGATAATAGATAAACTTTTTCCAATCACGAAGGAACTCTTTTTAACATGCTTTTCTTGGCCTTGTGATACCAGTCTTGGTACTTATTTATGGCCCATATAGGCCTAGTATTTTTTCCTACTCTGATACCACTCTGTAAGACTCCCAACCCGCTAAGTAACTTTTTAAGGGATGGGGCATTACATTTTTTCTTTTCCTGAACCATCATCTACTACTCGTCAATATATTTCCATTGACTATAACCATGCTTAGAAATGAGCTTCGAATAAAATATTATAGTCTCTTCAAGGTTTCTGGACTTTTGTTCAACTTTAGTGCCACATGGAAATCACATGGTTTCTTGTCATTTGCACCATTCAACATGGAACTGACGTGGCATCTGCCACCTAACCCATCTAAATCCCCCATTTGCTAGTTCATAGGTTTTCTTCTTCATATGAGTCCTCCCATCTGTGTTAGCAGATCTCCCACACTTAAACCACTCCAACAGACTCTCTTCAACTACACTCACTCCGACAGACATAACGTACATGTCCAAAAAATCTCGAGGTTGGAAAATCAATGGATTCGATTAATTTGGAGTCATGAACTTGCATAATGGTTAACGTCCCCTTCTCTTGCTCCAACTACACTTAACTTATGTGGTACCTTCGAACATATATGACTGATATTGAATCTCACTTTCCACCTTGGTCACTACTTCCACTGTGTATTTGTCTCCTAACCTCACAAGTGGCTCATTATCCACTCGACACGTGGACCTACCATGATAGACCACATCACTATAGGGTACATAGGATCGCTTGAGCAGAGATTGACATTTTTCCTTTTCCTATAAACTGATCAAATTACTTAATCGATACTTTCTTAAAATACCGCTCCTTGGTATTTATTTATTTAATACTCACTAGGGATAATTAGTCTCCACAAATTAATTATCCCCCCACCCTCATAATTACATTTTTACTTAGCCTAAAATATTGGCCTAGTAATTAATAAGGATTTACTTTTCCTTCCTTTCCTTTGGGAATTTTACATCACGTAAAGGGTTTTGGTATTAATTCAAATACCACTCTTGTAATGATTATCCTAAAATTTAATTAATTATATTATAACATGATTATATTATGTTTTAATATAATTAATTAAATTTTAATATACTTAGGTTTAATAACCTTGACTAGCTTATAAATCATAGGCCTTGACTTAGGGCTTCACACTGAAATATTCACTTATATATATATAT